>PVIW01011936.1:0-34720 GCA_004026585.1 Noctilio leporinus | reverse complement strand
GGATATCCTACGCAAAAATATGTTTACTGATACTTCACCAAGGGCAAAGGAAATAAAAGAATGAATCAACAAATGGGACTATATCAAATTGAAAAGTTTCTGTTCAGCTAAAGAAAATATCAGCAAAATTCAAAGGGAAACAACTGTATTGGAAAACATAATTGCCAATGATACCTCAGACAAGGGTCTGATCTCCAAAATATATAAAGAACTAATGAGACTCAACACCAGGGAGACAGACAGCCCAATTAAAAAATGGGCAAAGGACCTGAACAGACAACTCACTGAGGAAGATATACAAAGGACCCAGAGGCATATGAAAGAATGCTCAACATCACTAGTCATCAGAGAGATGCAAATTAAAACTGCATTAAGATACCACCTCACACCTGTCAGAATGGCAATCATCAGCAAATCAACAAACAACAAGTGTTGGCGAGGATGGAGGGCAAAGGGAACCCTCATACACTGTTGGTGGGAATGCAGGCTGGTGCAGCCACTGTGGAAAACAGTATGGGGTTTCCTTAAAAAATTAAAATGGAACTGCCTTTTGATTCAGCAATTCCACTACTTGGACTATACCCAAAGAATCCTGAAACACCAATTCATAAGAACCTATGCACACCTATGTTCATAGCGGCACTATTTACAATAGCCAAGTGCTGGAAACATCCTAAGTGCCCATCAGTGGATGATTGGGTCAAAAAACTTTGGTGCATTTACACAATGGAATACTATACAGCAGAAAGAAAGAAGGAACTCCTACCCTTTGCAACAACATGGATGGAACTGGAGAGTGTTATGCTTAGTGAAATAAGCCAGTCAGTGAAGAACAAATATCATATGATCTCACCCATTACGGGACAATAATGAGCAAAACTAACAACAAGCAAAACAGAATCAAGTATATGAATACAAGGAATAGGCCTTCAGTGGTCAGGGGTAACGGGGTTGGGGGGAGGGGGGAGGCAGAGGCAAAGAAGGGCAGCAGCTTAGACAAGAACCTAGTATAAAGGAACCATGGACATGGACAACAGGGGGGATTGACTTTGGGGGGAATGGGTGGGTAGGGAGGGGGACAGAGGGGAGCAAAAAGGGGATGGATGTAATACAACAACAATAAAATTTAAAAAAAAAATAGTTAAAAAAAAAAAAGAAAGAAACTAGGGAAGAAAAAGAGAAAAGTAAACAAAGAATTTGTTATGGTTTTTTCAAATGTAATATATAGAAAGTTTTCTTTTTTTTTTTTGATTTTTAGGTTTGCATTTCTTTAATCTTATGTTGAAAACATTGGCTGTTAACTCACTAGCAAAGTCACTAATTGCTTTAATACTAATAATAAAACTGCAAGAAATTTTGATTTCTTAAAATTAAAGAAATTATTTTTATTTTTAGTATATATCAAAGTATGTGTTTTATAATTATATAATTTCTATACATATATGATTATGCAATCAAACTTATTACATTCAAAATGTCAGCTTTGGTAATTGCTTTCTTTTTTCTAATTTACTTTCATTTTATTATGTAAATTATTTACATGTTTTAATGTCTATATCTAGTCAATGAAGTGCTTCTCTTTTTAAATCAAAATTTATTAACTTTGCCTTTCACTAGAGCACTGCTTTTATTGCTTCTACATTTTCAGTCTTTTCTTCAAATAAATTCTCCCCCTTTAAATCCATATCCTGTTCTTTCTGTCTTCTTACAATAGTGTTCATATTTATTTCAACAAAAACAATAACAATAACAACAAAATAATACTCCTTTGACCCCAATACACTCTGAGCACTTGACAAACTATTACACAATTCATCCAAACTGGTCAACAGAATTCACTTCCTGCATTTCCTCATATTTTGTGTCTTCACCCAAATGAATTATGACTTCAAACAGGGTATTCCTTTTAAACAGGGCCTGGAGGTGCCTAGTATGGTGGGAGAAACTGTATAAAATTGCAAAAAGAATTAGATGCCTTCCCTGTATCTTTCAGCACAGATCTATTCCTGCCAGCATTTGACAGCTGCTTCACATCTTTAGCATTACAATGCATGTAACCTGACACACACATACACATGTGCACTCAGCATGGTATCTGAATGATTTTTGAAGAGCCTTCAAAATACAGAGGCTGCATTTTTTTTTTCTTTTTTCTTTTATTGATTTTTGAATGACTATATTCAGATTCATATTTATAAAGCTTATGTTATACCATAACAAACTGGTACATCCATCACACACATTATGTTGCCCTTTTTCTAGGAAAACCTCAACCATTTCCTTCTGAGTTACATGGACCAATGTTAGGTATGACTTTTCTTGTATCTGCTTCCTCCTTATCCCAGGTAGCCAAGCCTCTCATGGATTTACACCAGGGATTTAGAGAGGATTATGCCTGGGATTATAAACCAAGGAATGATTTACCACATTGTACTTTCCAGAAGGAGATAACAATTTTTTTTTTTTTTACTTAAAAAACCCACCAGTTTATCTATTCAAATGAACTAAGGATTGGGTACAGAAAACAACTGAAGTTGCTCTACATTCTATCAGAAATAGTTCCTATCTCTATTGGAAAAGGACTTGCTAAAAATTGTTAGGCCTTCTAAGTGGAAAGGGCTTACTTAGATCACTTACATAGCCTTTCTAGTCTCCCAATTTGAAGAATAGTGCTTGTGCTGAAAGATAAAAACAACAATCAAAGGACCCTTACTGCATTGTTAAAACCATAAACTCAAAATTCCCCCTGTTTTTGCTTATGATGTGAGCCCTTCCATTGATCTATGTTCAATCATTAGAAGATCCTACCAAAATGTAAATATGTTCCCTCAGAGAGGGAGTGAGATATTGTGATTAAACACACACACACACACACACACACATATATATATATATATATATGCATTATATATATTCATTAAGATGACCAATATAATTTCTCCTGAATTTGTTCTTTGTCGCTGCCTGGTTCACAGGTCCCAAATTCCTGAAATTACCTGAGCAGTAAGAACAATAGGAGCATCCTTAATAATAATATTTGGTCTCGTGTTCTCAGTCCCTGAAATTGCTTCAGAGTCATGAAAGTGAAACAAGTATCTGAGTTTAGGTTAGGTGGTTTGGAAAAACACCTAAAGGTGGGGGCTGGTTGCCAGGGTTACCAATCGAATAAAGGATTGGAACTTCCAGTTTCTTACTCCATGATATCCTGGGAGGGGAGAGGGACTGAAAGTTGAATCAATCATCAATGTCAAATAATTTAATGAATAATGCCTATGTGATGAAGCCTCTATAAAACTACAGAAAGATGGGATTTGGAGAGCTTCCAGGTTGGTATACCAAAACATTTCCATGTGCCATCATGAGGAGCCTCAAGTACCATAAGATGAAAGTTCCTTTGTTACAGAATTTGTCCTATATATCTTTTCATCTGGCTGTTGATCCTTTAATGTCCTTTGTATTAAACCAGTAGTCTAGTGAATGACAGGTTACCTGAGATCTGTGAGATACTCCAGAAAATTAATAGAACTCATGGAGGGGATCATGGGAACCTCTGATTTATAGCCAGTTGATTAGAAGCACAGATAACAAGCTGGACTTGTGATTGGCATCTAATATGGCAGGTAGTCTTGTGGGACTGAGCCCTTAACCTATGGAATTTGGTGCTATCTCCAGATTAAGTTGAATGATATGATAGCCAACCGGTGTTGGAGAATTGCTTGTTGGTGTAGAAAATCCACACACACACATACATACATACATACATACATACATACATACCTACACACACACACATACTGGAAAAATTTTGGTGCTTAACCATTAAAAAGTAATCTTATCATAGCCAGTGATAATTTTTTTTTAAATACAAACTGACAGGTAGATAGCATTGCCTAGTTAACAAGTATACAGAATGATAGTTTTGACCAGAAGGAGACAATTGTGAATGATTAAGATTATGGTCAGAGTAATAATCATCATAACAATAATCATAAAACAATACATTGTTTAATGAATTATTTCAATGTGCCATGTTTTGGTATATAAGTAATTTGATATATCAACTTATTTCATCACAAAACACTAAGAAGCAAATTTAATTATAATCCACCATAAAGCATAAAGAAACAAGGTACTATAGAAAGAGAGATAGAAAGGTGCAGATCTCTGGGTATCCAGTCATAAAATAGGAATCTGACACATACATGAAGAAAGGTGGAAAAGATGAGAGTAGCTTCTCTCCTCAGCAAAAGTTAACTTTTTACCAACCTAAAAAACCTGCCAACAAAGGCTGGACTCTTGGCTAAAATAAGTCCTGGCAATTTTTCTTGTCGAAAACTCATTTAAACTGAGATCCAGAAAGGGGAGATAATTTGTCACTGACAGCTGGGTCAGTGACAGAACCAGACACCGCTGTAGTGACTTCCCAGGCCACTTCTAAATCTAAATTCCTGTACCTACTTTCCCACCTTTCAGTGTGCATTTTCCTGCCATCCTTTTGCATTTTACTTAATTAAGACTTACCAATCCAATAGAAAGTGCAGGATGATACGAAGAATGTGCTATGCAGAGGTAAGCAGACTAACCTTTGAGTGCTTCTTCTGTGCTTCGGATTGAGCATCCAACATTTTTGAATGTCACTCTTATCAGCACATAACTTGTTTCAGGGGATGATCATGAGATTTTATACAAAGTATGCAAATGTCTACATGACTAGCATCTGGTTAGAATTGAATTAATATTCTGTTAACTGAAGTTTTTCCCTTCAAAACTGAAGTTGTTCAACTATATAAGATTTAGCAACATATCCTCATGATAATTCCTAAAGAGAGAGAGATGGAGACCTTCAGAATGCTACTTATTCTCTCTTGATTCCTGCTTAATATATTTTGCATCTGGGAAGATGTATGTTCCTGTCATTACCTTTATCTTATTATCCAAGATTCATTTTGAAATATCAAGAGAATTTCTTAATGCATGATACATTCACTGATGTCAGGCCTGCTGTCCTAGTTGTGATTTCTAAACAATTTTCTTGTTTTATTTTCCAAAAGAAGAGGCTTGTGGGAGCTTTAATAACAGATACAAAAAGTATTCCTCCTCAATCTCATTATACATTTAATGTAACAAAGTTCCATGCAAAATTCTAATTTGCCTGGAAAGACAATTTGACTTAAGTACCAAACTCGCTTCTTGTCTGCCCAGTTGTTGATATCTAAAGCAGCCCTCAACCCTGTGCCAGGCACTCATGACAGGCATCATATCACAGCCTCACTTATGAACCAGTTCATCAGACTTGTTCCAGTCACTTTATTCTCCTTTTCCAAGCTGTTAGTCTGTTTGTTCTCTTAGATTCAGCACCATTTCCCTAACTACACCCAGCTGTCCCTTCTTTTGCCCACAGGTCACATTCTGCCTTGGTGGAAATATACACCAACTATTTTAGTGCATTTACCTGGGACACTCCAGCCAAAACAAGAGGAATGCTGAATATGTAGAATGCAAAATAAAGGAACTGAATTTCTTGGAGATTTTTGCCCATAACACCTGATTTTAGACCATCATTGTTTCATTTATGTTTTTTCCCTATATTTAGAATTTCCTTCCTTTTTCTTTACCAAGCCAAAACAATTCATTCTTAAAGATTCAGATAAGGTATAACATCTCAGATGTAGTCCAAAACTTTTTCTACCTCTACAAAATGTATTTGGTATCTAAGCTTTACACTGCATTGACATCCTGTGCACATTTCTATGATGGGATAAAACATAATTAATTGAGATTAATTATGCTTACATAATACTAACAATTTATTACACTATACTGTGAACTCATTGAAGATAGAGGATTGTTCTTTTTCATATTCTTATCATTTCTAATGCATTGACTAGCATAAATAAAGTATTCAATCTTTACCAAAACTTGACTAAATTTTAATAAAAGGTCAATATGGAGAATTGGGACAGCAGGAAAGAGAAGGTCCACAAACATGCCACATTCAAGCAGATTTTCAGTTCATGCAAAAACCTCAATTCTTGATTGGAAAGTAGAATTTATCGAATGCCTTGATCAGTCTCATTTTTCTTTAAGTGTGAAAACAGGCATAGTGATAAATATCTTATACCAATGTTAAGAAGATTAAATAAAATATATGAAAGTGCCATATAGGACTAAGCACAGAGTAGGTGCTTTGTGGTAGTAAACTGAGTCTAGGTAGAATTTCTCCTATAATTCTATTAAAACAGAAGAAATATGTGAGAAACAAAAGTTGATATATTTTTAAAAATAGGTAAAATATTTTTTTCATAAAATTATTTTTAATATGTTTATTGGTTTTAGAGAGGGAGAGAGAGGAAAAAAACATTGATGTGAAAGAGAAGCATCAATGTGAGAGAGAACTATCAATAGGTTGCCTCCCATATGTGCCCAGACTGGGGATCGAACATGTAACTTTTTGGAGTACAGGACAATATTCCAACCAGCTGAGCCACCAGGCCAGGGCCTATCCAGGAAATTCTTACCAAGGCAATTCTTACAAAGGAAATTCTTATCTGATGGAATGAATCCCTGAGACATAGATGAGAGACATATAAGGCTTTTGAGCATGTTAAACCAATAGAAAATACTACCAATTTGGATTAAAACATACAGAGAAAGATGAAATGAAACTCCCAAAATTCTATAGGCATGAAACAGGTTGATAAAACTATTCAACTGTGGTTTGATTCCTAACCAGGGCACATAACCAGGTTGCAAGCCAGGTCTCCAGCCAGATCCATAGCTGGAAGCAGGTGAAAGGCAACCATACATTGGCATCTCTCTCCCTTCCCCACTCTCTAAAAATAATAAATAAAATCTTAAATACAAAAACCATTCAACTGTGAACACTTGGTACCCTTTATGAAAAAGGAAAAGTTACTCATAGGGTAAAGCCACCAGCCCAGAGAGAAAAACCAAGTTCAAAGAGTGAAACTATAAAGCCAAGAGTTCTTGGTAATTTATAATAGCAGCAATAAGAACCTAATACTCTATCAATAACTTAAATTATCTTATTCCCATCTATTTGTTCAGTGTTAGATTTTTTCTTTTAGGAAGTAAGTTCCATGAGAATCAAAGATCTTTCTCACTACTGTATCCATAGCACCTTAGGATGATGTTCAATATATTATAGGTACAAAATTAGGAGGGAAGAAATGACACTGCCCTTGTTCACAAATGTCATGATTACATATGTAGAAAGTCCCAAAGAAGCAACACACACACACACACAAAAAAAAAATTCCTAAGCTAAACAACTATGGCATGTTTGAAGAATTCAAGATTAATATACATGAGCCAACTGCTTTTCTATATGCCAGAAACAAATGGAATTTGAAATTTGAAAAAGACTACTATTTATAATGACACTAAAAAAGTATAATACATAGTTATACATCTAATAAAATATGAATAAATTTCTGTGTGAAAAACTATAAAAATCTGATGAAAGAAATCAAAGATCTACACAAGCGGTGAAATATTCCATGTTCGTGGATTGGAACTCAATATTTTTAAATGTTAATTCTTTCCAAAATGATCTGCAGAGGAAATGTAATCCCCATCAAAATCCCAGAAAACTATTTTACAAATATCAACAAACTAATTATAAAGTTCATATGTTAAAGCAAGAGACTTACAATACTTAATCAACCCAATCCTAAAAAAGAACAAATTTAGAAGATTCACACTCCCTGGTTTCAAGACTTACTATAAAGTTATGTAAATCAGAACAGAATAGTATTGGTGGAAGAATAGATGCATAGATCAATGGGAATAGAATAGAAAGACAGATATATAACACAAATATGATCAACCCATCTTTGACAAAGGAGCAAGATAATTCAATGGAAATAGTTTTCTTTCAAAATTGTTCTGAATAATGGAAGTCCAAACAGTAAACAAACAAACAAAACCTCACAAAAACAACAAACCAAAAAACTGCACACACCTTTACACCTTTCACAAAATAACTCGAAATGGATCATCAGCATATATATATAATTCAAACTATAAAGTTTATAGGACAAAACACTGAAAACATCTAGCTGAGCTTGGGTTAGAGATGAGTATTTAGGAATAGCTTTAGGTGCATAATCCATGAAAAAGTAAGTTGTAATTTGTTAAAACTCAAAAATTATTTGCAAAATACACTGTTAAAAAATTTTTAATTACATATAATAAAAAATATTTTCAAAATGCATATCTTTTAAAGAAGTGGCATCTAAAATACATAAAGAATCTTTCAAACTCATCAATAAGCAAACAACCCATTTTCAAATGGGCAAATTTCCTATAAAGACACCTTAGTAAAGAAGCTATATAGATGAAAAATAAACACTTGAAGACATCAGTTGTCATCAGAGAATTGCAAATTAAAACAACAGTTATATGCTACTTGGTACCCATTAGCATAGCTCAAGGATTGCTTTTTTGTTTGTTTGGTTTTTGTTTTATTTTGTTTTATAATTGACACTACCAATTTTGGTGAGTATGTAGAGCAGTTAAATCTCATTCATTGTAGGTGAGAATTCAAAATAGTTTAGCCACTTGGGAAGACATTTTCTAGTTTCTTTCAAAGCTAAAATAGTTATACCCTATGAATCAGCCACTATGCTCTTAGGTATTGATTCAACTGATTTGAAAACTATGCCCACACAAAATTCAGCATACAAATCTTTATACCTGGTTTATCTATAATAACCAAAAAACATGGAAGCAATCAAGATGCTTGTTAAGAGGTAAATGTATTATCTCAATATATCTATACAATTGAATTTTATTAGCAACAAAAGAAATGGGCGACCAAGTCACAAAATACATGAAGGAACTTCAGTGCGTATTGCTAAGTGAAAGAAACCAGTGTGAAAAAGCTATACATAGGATTATCCCATTTACAGGGTGCCCCCGATCAATTGGCAATAACTTTGCATCTACTTACTTCACATGCTCCTTATTAATTTTAAAAAACTATGTTTCCAAGGTTATGATTTAACATCATTGTTTCAGATATAAAGTGTTAAATTTTGAGAGCAACTGTCATGTCAAAGGAATACTGTGTTAAAGCAACCACAATTTCCGGACTGCGTTCAGGGCGAACTGCTAAGAAAATTGAGGACTTTAAAAACATCCCTTTATCTACAGTTGACAATGTGGAGAAGGAGTATGATGCTGATCCTGATGTGGCCACATCAACAAGGAAAATGCATAAGGTATGCAAGGATTGCACAAGTCCAGATATTGTACACAGAATCCAGAAGATCATCAACGAAGATCCAGGAAAGTCAATGTGCTTCATAGCAAGAGAACTGCAGATGTTTGATGCAACCAACGGTCCACAAGATTATTGCTAAAGATATCAGATACAGATTCACATGTTCTTAGAAGAGGCCAGTTTATGACACACCAGACAAAGGAAAGTCACTTTGAAAAAGCAAGGAAACTGCTAACAAAATGGGAAAATCCCAAAGGAAAAAACCCTCTGATTTCCTTTTCTGATGAAAAGCTTTTTCAGCAGGACCAAATAGTCACCAGAAGAAACAACAGGTGGCTCTGTGAGAATCTTAATGAAGTCCCAATTGTCATGAAAATGAAAATTCCTGCTCCAGTGATGGTGTTAGGTGTTGTCAGCAATGAAGGAGATATCATGACCCAGCATTTGTTTCCACAAGGCTTGAAGGTGACTGTTGCTGTTTACTTTGACATTTTGAGGGAAGTAGTCGTACCATGGGTGAAGCAAGTTGCAAATGGATGTCATTTTATCTTCCAACAAGATGTTGCACCAGCACATAACACTAAAAAGGTGCAAGAATGTCTCAAAGTCAATGTTTCTGAATTCTGGTCAAAGGAAATCTAGCCACCTAGTTCACCAGATGTAAATCCTTTAGACTATTATGTATGTAGCATTTGTGAGAAAAAAGTTAATAAACAACCTCATTTTAATAAAGAGGATGTTAAAGCTAAGATTGAAAACATTATGATGTCCACAGATAAAGACAAGTTAATTAAAGTATGCTTAAGATTCTGAAGTTCAATCGAGTCTATTATTGCAGCAAGTGAAGGCTTTTTTGAAAAATTTTAAAAATATTGACTATGTTTATATATTTACATATATGAATCAATTTATTTTAAAATATAACACTTTTGTGGTATGTTATTTTACTAAAAATTTGCCAATTTATCACATGTACCATGTATATCAGGTGCTATATATAAAGATATAGATAATGACATGGAATATTATTCATCCTTAAAACAGGAGGAAATACTGCCAATTGTGACAATATGGATGAAACTGTAGGATATTATACTAAGTAAAATAAGCCACGCATAGACAAATATTGTCTGATCTCACTTATATGTGAAATCTAAAAAATCAATCTCATAGAACCAGAAAGTAAAATGTAGTTTTCAAGGGCTGGGAAAAATAGAGAGATGTTGGATGAAGAATATAAACCTTACCCTTCTTGGAAATTCAGATATAATCATGTCATTTCCCTGTTAAACAGTTCAATGGTTTTCCATTAATTTGGGAATAAGGACCAGAATCCTTTAGACCCTTCCTGCCTTGGTCAAGTCTCATTTTGTGCCAATTTTCCTATCTCAGTGTTCCAACCACACTGATCTTTCTTACCCAAAGAGGCATACTTCATTTTTTCAGGGCCTTCATGCATGCTGTTTCATGTGCCCCTTCTCCTGGTTAACTTCTTTCTCCATTAAAATCTTATTTCAAATATCTAAGAATCATCTTCCAAGAATTTATTTTTTTCCACACTTTCCTAGGTCCTCCCTGTTGGAAAACACCCTCATGATATTTAACATCATTTAAGCTATGTGTTTATTTACATGGTTATGTGACCCATAGTTACCTCATTCACTAACCTCATCAAGGCAGGAAGTAGGCTTGCAATTCATCATAATATACCCAGTGCCTGCAACTTCCTTATATGTACATCAAAGAAACAGGAATATTTATAAAATCAATGGTTCCTTAGAAAATAATCATTTTTCTTCCTATCTCTATTGGGTATAATCTAATATTCTTGGTCCTTATTATTCAGTAATACTTTCTAGGAAACTTTATCTGTTCAAACTGCTTTCACTGTGGTTCCCTTGAACATACTTGGTTAGTTCCTACCTTTAAACCATTTTTCTCACTGTATTTCCTCTATAGTTGCCATGTTCTTCTGTGTTCTTCCCATTATATTCTTCAACACTTTGAGGCCTAGCCCGTGTTGCTTTTCTAAGATTCCTAGCGATTAATCCTCCCACAGAATTCCTAAGTCTACTTTTATCTCTTCTGGGTATTTCTCTGCACCTTTAATTGTCAGTTCTTATACCTAATAAACAAAACTTATTTTAGAACATAGGCCATAGATCTTCAGTCATCAGCCTGCAGATCAGAATAAGTCCATAGTTATCTATTCTTAAACCCAACACCTCAATTGTCAAATTCTAGTACTAGATAAAAATTGGCAGAAATACCTGATGTGGAAAAATGGAGATAAAACCAAACATGATCTACTCATCTAATTATATAAAATAAAATCAGCATAGTCAGGGTACCCAGAAGAAAAATTAGCCAAAGTCTGCTGCAACAAAGATGACATGTGTAGATCTTCAAAGCCTCTAGTTGCAAATGACAACATCTATATGAGCAAGAATCACATCAGAACTCTTGAAATCATAGTAGTCACCTTTGGTGCATAAAATAATCTGCATTTGTACCAGAGCCTCCTCACCTCAGCCTGAAGAACCTATTAATCTCAAAGCTCTACAATTCACAATCTAAACATGGATTATACAATATACTACAGTCAGGCTTTCACACACCACACTCATACTTTCCAGGCTTAATCAAGACTGGTCCAATATTCCTGAACTCAGTGCCATGGAACAGGAAAAAATTCAATTTGCCAAACATCTCTGAGGAATGATAATGGGCTCTACTCATTCTGTATTTCCATATATTGCTTTGTTGTTGTTATTATTATTAGTCTTTTTCATTTTAAAAATCTAAAAATAAGAAGATAACACAAAAATTCAGGTTTTCTGTTTTTCATAAAAATTCAGCAGGCAACAATGGACACAGCTTCACCCGTGGCTACAGAGTAGCAACTGTATGTCTTAAAAGAAAAATGCATTCTCCAATTTATGCATTTCTTACTACCTGATATAGCAGCTGCATTCATTTACTTTACCTACCAGGAGGTCTTAGGCCTTTGCCTTTCTGAATCCTGATCTCAATTGTAAGCTCTTAGTGGGCAGGAACTTTGCCTTAGTTCAGTTTTTTCCACATCACTTAACATGTGGTGTTACCTATAGCATTAGAAAGAGTAGACTTTGCAAGAATAGCAGATATGGAGTTCAAATTCTAGTTTTTCCCCATTGATAGTTTTAAGGTCAAGGGAATGTGTCTTCATTTGTCAAGTAGAAATAGCTTTTAACATCCATTTGATAGGGTTACTGTAAATTAGATCATATTATGCAAAGTCTCAGGCACTCCATAGATGTTAATTTATCATTTTTCTCTCACTTGATTAGTTGTGGAAAACATGCAAAGAAAAATGAAGACCAGATCACCAGGCCAGCAAGAGACACATTAAGCAGATGGCAAGGCAACAATGAGATGAAGCATGAGAGAGAAATTTGAAGAAGTCAGGAATGGTGATGCTCAAATGCTCAATCAATTAGAAAATGCAAGCACAAAAGAGCATGGATGATGCTGAATACATTTTCTTCTCCAACAAAAAGGACACAGTCCACCCAGAAGGTTGTGCAAATTTCCTAGTTTACATCACTAGGTCTGTTCTTACTCTGTGTTATCATGTAATTGACAGGGCAAATGCAAGTTGGGTCTGAGACAGGGATGCAGAGCCTGCTAAGGCTGATACCCTTTCATAAGCCAGATAGGCCAACCTGTCTGCAACACAAAATAACAGATTTGTACCTTTCACATCTGCTTCTAATGAGGACAATACTTACTATATTTAGTTACTATCACACTTATTAAAACATATATTGCATATGTTGTTATATTGAGCACTTGTCACAAGTTAGGCTTTATGCTAAAGCTTTATATATTTTGTCACAACTACTGCTCATGTAACATTATAAAGTATGTTGGAGTGTACTATTATTAGTTGTCTTTTATAAATAAGGAATCTAAAGTTCATAGGAATTAAATGACTTAAAATCTCTCACATGACTGGCACGTATTAGAACCATGGTTTGAACCAACATCTTTCTGATTTCAGAGGCCTTGCTCTTAACTACAATAAAAAGTAAAAAAGGAGGAAGGAAGGGAGAAAGGAAAGAAGGAAAGAAAAAATGGAGGAAAGAAGGAAGGAAAGAAGGAAGGAAGGAAGAAAAGAAGGAAGGAAGTTAGTTTAGTTATTTTCTTCATAGGAAAAAGATACCCAGGGCACCCAAAGGCTAGTTCTAGCTATCTATGAGTGATTTAAATTTCAATTTACACTTTCTAATTTTCAAGAATAGACATAAATTGTTTAATTCATAACCTTTAAGAACCAATATAATTATTTTTCGAAAACATTTTTCATCACTCACACCATTAGCATCAGTGTCTTAATTGTCATAACTGTTAAGAGATAATGGTTTAGTCACTGCCCTTAATTGGTTTGTTATCTACTATGAAAGGAAAAGCATGGATATAAATAAGTGGCTATACAACTATTTTGTCTTTCATCTATATTAATAGGTATATTGTTTTGGTGTCTTTTTGTCCTCCTAAACCTATAAAGCCCGTTGAGAGGATTGGTTAACTTAAGATTATCTAAAATAAAATTGTAGTACTTTTGTTCTCAGTACAACGTTCCAACCAGTGTTTCTCCAACTATAGCATTACCACCGGCAGAGAACATACCACCGGTAATGCAGGCTAGCTACTGCCAGAAAGCTCTGACTTCTAGAAAGTATTTTGTAAAGTGGGACAGTCTTTCTTCCTACCTTCAACCATTGATCTCTGTTATGCTTCCTAGAATTTCACAGATCAAACCTCACTCTACTGAAATGGACAGAAGAGAAAAAGAAACATACAGGTGCAGAAAAAATATAGGTATAGAGCAATCCTTATAAAACTAATACCTTTTGCAAACCAATTAAGAATATTGCATTATTAATGGCCCTCTGTAGGCATTGGTTGGTGCAAGCAAACAGCAATTTGCACAAACCACTCAAATTGTCCAACTTTGAAGACATTAAACTGGTCAAAACTGAGTCTGCCTTCAAAGTCATTTCCTGATTTTTGTAATTCTTCTCCATCAATGACCCCAATATTTCAAATATGACCACTTTCTCAGACAATTTTGTAGTGAGCATACCAGTAGACATTAATTCAGTTATCAGCAAAGATTTATTGTGTCAATCATGTGCCAGGTACATGATGTGTGCTGGCAAAGAAGTGGTTAAAAATAAAAAGTCCTGCCCTGGCTGGTGTGGCTCAGTGGATTAAGCACCAGCCTGGAAACCAAAGGACTGCCAGTTCAACTCCTGTCAGGGCACATGCCTGGGTTGTAGGCCAGGTCCCTGGTTGGGGACACTCCAGGGCAACCACACATTGATGTTTCTCTCCCTCTCTTTCTCCCTCCTTTCCCCTCTCTCAAAAATTAATAGACAAAATATTTTTTTTAAAAAATGAAAAGTACTGTCATTGTTAGAATTTACATTCTGATAAAGTAGACTAACAAAAAATAATAACTAATTTTGATAGGTGCTACAAAGGAAAATGAAGCATGCAAAGAGAGTGAAAGTGATTAGGAGGAGGATGACAGTTTACAGGGTGTAATAGAAACTTCCATCTGATAAGTCAGCCTTGGAACAAAGACTTGCACTAAGAAAGATAGTCCTCTGTAACTCCAGACAGAGCAAACAGCAGTGTACATTTCCCAAGGTGGGAACAGCTGTGAATACTCAAGAAACAGGAAAGAGGAAGCCAATGGTGAAAGATAATGAGAGATTGCAAGGGGGTGAAGAAGAGTAACATAAAGCAAAATTTTGAGACTTGAGATGCTACAGAGAACCATTCTGGTTGCTAGGCAAAAATAACTGAAAAGATCAAGTATGAAAGTAAGGCACCAGCTGGTGTGGCTTAGTTGGTTGGAGCATCATCACATAGACAGTAAGGTTGTGGTTCAATTCCTGGCTGGGGTAGATCCCTATGTTAAGGGTTTACTTCCTGGTCAGAGAGCACATGAAAAGGCATCCAATCCACTTTTCTCTCTCTATTTCTCTCTTTCCTGTTTCCCTCTCTCTTAAAAATAAAAAGCAATAAAAAAAATTGTTAGTGAGAATAAAAAATAAATTAAAAGCTGAGGACAAATTATTAGCATAGACAAATAAATGTTGGCTGTGGTGGTGTGGACATTGATAGGAACACAGGAGGTGGTGGGAAATAATGAAATATGTTTTAAATCATAAACAAGATAATTTGCTGATGGATTGAATTATATTAGTTTTTCTGGGCTGCCATAATGAATACCACAGACTGGATAGTTTAAACCATAGAAATGGATTTTCTCATAGATCTAGAGGGTGATGGTCTAAGATTAAGGTGTTAGCAGAACTAGTTCTGAGGCCACTCCCTTTGGCTTGCAAATGGCTATCTTTCTCCCTGCCCCCTCATGTGATCTTTATTTTGTGTGTAACTATATTCTAATTTCCTCTTCTTTTAATGACTTCAGTCATATTAAATTAGGGCCTACCCACATGACCTCATTTAACCTTAATATACCTCTTTAATAAAAATATAGTCATATTCTGAGGTACTGGGTGTTAGGGCCTCCATATATGAATTTTGTGGAGATGCAATTTGGCCCATTAGAAACGCAGAATGTCAGAGAAGAGAGGATGCCAGCGTAAACTTACATTTTTTTTTTCTATCCTGAGCATTATGGAGTTTTAATTTACTGAGACAAGGAGACCAGGGAACAGAAAATGGCAAGGTGAAAATCACCTACTTGGCATGTTAAGTAGGCAGTTGGATATAATAATGGAAGGAAACGTTATGGTCATCTGAGGTGGCTGCTACTTATACTGGGCTTAGAGATTCCCAGGTGAAGCCAAACTGTGAATCTAGACTGGATGATGCTAGTACCAGGCCTGGGACCACTTAGCAAGAGGTAGGGGATCTGGGGTCTCACTGAAGACAGCTGTTGCTTGTTTGAAAGGATTTAGGAAGTCATAAAGCAGGAGCCAAGACCAGCCATTGGTATGGAGAAGCTACTGTTAACAGCTAAAGTTGGGTAGGACAGAGTCTCAGGGAATCTCCAGAGTGGGGCAAACAGTGTTAGGTTGATGGAGTCTCAGATATGGTACCTGCCTAGTGGCTCTGTGGCTGTGCTCGCCTTTCTGTCTGGGAGAAAGCTGTCACCCAGCTCTTGCCATGATGCCAGACACTTCAGTTCCTCCCTGTGTGCCACTGGTGCCTTTCAAGCTGCTACCTTGATGCTGGAACTCAGAGGAAATGAGTCTGGATAAGTTTATATGTGAGTTCTTTAAGAGGAACTGCTTGAGACTCAAGAAATTTCTTCCACCAATTCAACCCCTGCTGGCTTTTGCAGCCACAAGTTCTGGGAACTTATCTTACTTGCTCTGGTACCCTGGGCTTGGGGGCCTGTTGTGGGTCTAGGTCTTCCAACTCATGAGATATCCCTTCTGAATTTTTGTCCAATCACACATGTATGTGGGACCAGCTCATTCTGCATCTTTGCCCCTCCTACCAATCTGAATGAATGTGGCTCCTTTAATTTTATAGTTGTCAGGCTTCCATTCAATTTAATTTCTGTAGGTTCTGAGTACTGGTTATTCTATAACTTAGTTGTAATTTTGATGTGGTGTGCAAGGAGGTGGGCAGTGTTTACTTATGATGCCATCTTGACTGTTAGTCTATACTATGTATTTAATTGACAAATACATAGCTATCAAGTTTAAACTTGAATTGAATTTACAAACTCAAGGTTGAGATAGTTAGATATCAAACAAATAACAGAAATCTAGGAAAGAGAATGCAATACCAATGTTGACTTTACTGGAGAATGGAGAAAGAAGCATCGGGCTTAGGGATGCTGTCTCAATTAGCACAGTGAACTTCTCACACACCGAAGATAGTTAGAAGAAACTGGCTACAGTGGAGGGCAGGTATCAACTCCAGAAAAAATAATTATTTAAAACACATTTATTGCTGTAGAAAATCCAAGTTAAGTTCAGGTTGTTTAAACAAAAGCATGTATGCTTACAAATACTCAAAAATGTGGTAAAAACTATAAATAGAAATGTACATATAAGGCATAGCACCTGACTTCAATAAGCCAAAGGGCTTTCATTTATTGAACCTATATGTGTCAGACAATATGCTTATAGTGAAGGAGAAAAAGATAAAGGAGATGCCTTCTCTGCATTTAAGCTATTTACAATAAAATATAAATAGACAGGAATTGCCATTTAATATACAAGGCAGAGAGAGGCAGAGATGAGGCTGAAGAGGCAAGAAGGGATTTAATAAAAACAAGCCTTGAAAGTCATGCCAAGGAAGTCAATGGGAAGTCATTGGAAGTTTTCATCAGGACAGTAGCATGATCAGAAATATAATTCCTGCTGCTGTGTAAAAGATAGTGTATAGGAAGTGAATGTAAAGCTAGAAAGATAAGTATTTAAACAGAGGAAGTGAATGAATTAGGTTAATAGTAGAAGAATGCTTTCTTTTTTTAATATTTTTTTAAATTTTATTATTTTTAGAGAGAGGAGAAGGGAGAGAGGGAGAAAGGAAGAGAGGGAGAGAGACGTAAATGTATGGTTGTCTTTCACCTGCCTCCAGCTATGGACCTGGCTGGAGACCTGGCTTGCAACCTCATTATGTGCCCTGGCTGGGAATCGAACCAGCAACCTTTGGGTTCACAGGTTCACCTTATCCACTGTGCCACCAGCCAGGGCAAGAATGCTTTCTTTATGTCAGTTTCTGCTCACAGGGATATCCAAAACAGTCCAGCACCACCACACCCCAATCACTCACTATAAACAAGCATTGCTACCTTAGCCCTCCATACATCACCCTCATCACTACTTCCCCTATTGATAATGAAGTCCTCTCACATTACTTATTCAGGTAGACTTTTTGTCCAATTCCTTGTAAACAGCAGACATCCCAGACATTTGTGTTTGCTTGACCACATGAATTGGGGAAACTGTTACAGAGTGGACACATGCCTTGCCTCCTGTTTTGCTGGCTCCCTCCTATCTTTGCAAAAGTCTGTGGTCTTGCAAAGAAAGGACTTGGGCTAAAAAACACTTAAGGAGCATCTGTGCTCTGTTTACACAGCTCTGTTTTTGAAATCTCCTGTCCCTGCTTCAAAGAGCCTGACAGCAGCCAGAACCAACTGGTTGGTTAATGAAAGTACAAAGCCTAAAGAAAAAAGAAACAAAACCACCCACAATTCCCTTTTAAAATATTCAGTGCTTGGAACTCACTTTATTGTTCAGAAATCCTTTTTGTTATTCATTATTTGAATGCCTACAATGTACAAGATACTATAGGATAAGAAGACAAATCAAATATAGTTTCCACCTTAGATGAGCTAATATTTCAATAAGTAATAAAGAGATGATAATGATATATAAATTGATGATGATGAAGATGGTGACAGATAGGACAGACAAATAGACAGTGGATCAATATAATAGGTTCTGAAACAAAAGAATAAAAAGAGTTTTGTCAGAGATGAGGGAGAAGCTAAATAATCAACTCCTGCATGGGCCATAGGGGTGGGCTTCACAAGTGAGGGACTGTCAGATCTGGGTTTTGAAAAATAAAGAAGACTGTAACAAAGATGAGAAAATTCAAATTTTGTTCATTAAGAGGCAAAAGAGTATACAAAAACATACAATTGGAATTAAGAAAACTGCAGGTCAGCTTGTGGACAATGATGAATGAACCAAGGTAATGCCCTTCCTTCCGAAAGTGGTTTCAATGAGCAAGAGATATTTCAGACATGTATCTTTCATTTATAATCCATCTGTATCTAAATTATAATGACAATGGCCTTTGTCTTTGTTGTTTCTCTATATTCATCTCATTTCTGGATCTTCTTACTATTTTTTGACTGTTCAAAGTTCCCAAGGATGAGGACTATAAAAAGGTTTACCCTCCTAGACTCCATTAAACGGTTCTAGGAAACACCCCCATCTTTTTCAGAGGAGTAGAATCTGTTTTTCTAGGTTAAGAATGCATTAAATGTGGAGGTAATGAAAGAACTTTTCATTATAAACTCATTAAAACCTCTTGTTTTTTCTCCTTGCAATGATCAAGATTTCTGACTCTGCAGTGTAGAAGTTATCATAAAATCTAGGGCACAAATTGGGCAAATGTAGCAAGGCCCCTACTGTGTGGGTGTTGCAGGATCTGCAATGTAAGTCTCCAAATAGGTCTTTGAGTCAAGCTGCAGATGGTGTGACAGCTCCAGTGCCTTCAACTGACTGGCCATGTGATAAATGTGAAATGTAAATACTGTCTCTGGGATGACCAGAGCCCTTCTTTGGTATTCAAATGTACTGCAGCCCACTTATCAATATGGTCATCCAGCTCTTCATGAATATAACATAACAATTTGGTTATTTAAAATTTCCAAAGCAGCAGTCATTATTTTACCACTATGAAAACAACTGAGGATTGTTCCAGTCACTTGGAAAGTAGAAAAGGATTCAAGCATGTGAGGTGATGGGGTACACTGAGACCTGATAAAACCAGCCTGCCCACATTTGCCCCTCACCTGCATACAAAACACATGAAGGAAAATTAAGGAAATGGTCCCAGAGACATTGAAAGTTTTGGGTATTTTCCCCAGTACTTGCTGAGGGAAATTTGCCTGGGCCAGTCGGCAGAAGGTACCCTGCATTATTACACTGATCAGGGCTTCTGATATGTCTGTGGTTATCACCCACTGGAAGAATCAAATGTACAGTGATAATTTCTTCAAGGGAAAGTTTAAGAGCAAAAACCCTGATATTTTGGTATCTAAACTAAAAAAAAAAGACAAAGTAGAATCACTCCTAAAAATATGATGGAAATTTACAGGTATTAGAATTAATAAAGCAAAAGGCCCCATCTAGAAATTTGTGAGACAAAACAAAATTTAGACTTTCAACTACAGAAGCATGAGGGTGAGAACAGTGACAATGGGAACATATGGAAACTATATCCTTTTAACAAGTTATTAAAATGAGACTTACAACCTCAAAGAAAGAAAAAAACATCAAGGCCAAGCACCTGCACAGCTCTTAGGGAGGTGGCAGATCCCATATGCAGGACATGGTATGAGATGATGAAATTTGGGTGTATTCATACATGATGCACACCCAAGCTGCATCACAGGAGGATTGAAGAGAATGATAGCAAGTAAACAAATGTTTAGAGGGAGTTATTGGAGAGCTATATATGTGTGTGCATGCACACATGTATGTGAAAACATGGGGATATAGGGATAAAAAGGAGAATGCTCCTCCAAAATGATGGGGATTTTATGACAAGAGGGCTTGACCGACATTCTGGAATTTGAAGGACTTGTGAATTCATACCTGACTCAGGCCTGGAAAGTCTGAAGAGGGTGGCATTGAAAGGGTTTACATTTCCCCTGAAAGCTAGCCAAAGGTATTAGATGGCTTGGCTATCACCACTGAAGTTGAAGGCAAGAAATGACACAGCAGAGTCACAAAATGCTAAAAAGCAGAGAACCAACAGAGGAGTCATAAACAACTGGCCTGAACAAGCAAAAGACAGTAGGTAGGGCCATCCACAGAACCCAGAAAACACCTCATGAGAAAAATAATCAGTATTTAGCATCGTCTACATCTCACGATCACTGTGTCAAATTTTGATTCATTGCCTCTTAGCCTTGAATGCACCCTCAAATATATGCTCTGTGATGAACAACAAACATTTGTTATTTCTCCTTTAAAATGAGAAGGATAGCAAGGGTGCTAGAGGGACACTTTAGGAAGAAGACACTGTCTTGCAGTTTCCACTAAGAGTTGAGGGTTGGAGGTATGGTGTAATGTCTTCTAGCAGAGCACTGCCCCATATGTGGGTCTGGATTACATTCCCTTTGAGGCCACAGAGCCTTACCAGGCTACAACCGTTCCACAGTCCTGTCAGCGGCAAACCAGAGGCCCACTCAGCCTACACTCCCTAAAGCCCTCTTACCTATACCTGCACTGGGACCCCCACTACAAGCTCACATGCCAGCTGCTGATCTCTTGCCATCTCATCTGCACTCCAGAAGGTCACCTATTCCTTCCCAGCAATACCCTAAACTGGCCAAACAGGAAACCTCTGCTATCCAGTGGGCTGACCATTCCTTCTCCTGCAAGAAGGTCTGAACTCCTTCTTCAATGGCCTTCCTTAGGTACCTCCCTCAATTCTAGGGTGTCCAATAGTTTCCTTTTATCTTACAGTTGTTTTTATCATGCATAATAAATCTTTACAGGAAACTTTCTCTGTTTAACCTACTGTGTAATTTATATGTTCTGATTAGACCCGTTATGGCTGCAATCACTGATATGATTCTATAATTACACAAATTGGATTAAACATTTGGCCCTGGCTTTTCTTCCTTTCCCAATCCCCTCCAGCCTGGAGCCAGATCAGCCCAATGAAGGGAGATGAGAAGGGTAGTAGAGGGCAGTAGAAAAAGTTGATGAAATAAAGAAAGCACCAGCTCCCTGACCTACTTCAGGCTTCTTGAATCACTGCAGGTCTGATTCAATATATTGTACTACCTGTTAAATTATCTTATTGCAAGATAGGGATTTCACAGTACTATGAGAATTTTATTCTGCTAACCTGTGTCATTTTTTACAAGTGTGAGTAAAGAAGATTGTCAATTCTCAATAACTTATATTTTTAATATTATTTTAAAAATTGTTATGGTCAAAGACCAAAGAAGATAGGAAGAGAACAATATTCAGTCAGAAGAGAGCAACTTTACTCAGGAGTCTTAAATTAAACCAGATTTTAAAAAAAATATTAAGCAAAGGGCATTCCCTGATAAATAATCATAAAATTTTATGTTACTAGACTTAGGCTATCTTTTGGCCTTTAACCCCTTACCTGAAATTTAAATTCCCTCTGAAGCACTCCTCAAGGTTGTTATCAATCAGGGAACTCAACCCCTCCCCAAAGGAGCTGATCCCAATTTCAGTGAGTACAAATGGTCAGAAAATGCTTCCTTTGATTGAGCCAGGAGAAGCACAAAAAGGCAAAGTCCCTTTTCCTTGTGACAGCCTTTCAAATACTTGAATATGGTTATTATACCCCTGGAGATTTTCTTTTTTTTTTTTTTTCTAAGCTAAGCTTCAGAGCCCATGTTTTATTCCTCATATGGCTTGGTTTAATGTTTTCTCACTGCCCCAGTCACTCTCCTCTGAACATACACCAGTTATAACTATATTCCTAGTCCTTTTACGTAACTCCTCTACATGTAATGAGATATTGCACTACATTTGGCAAATTATCCAAGCTACATGGCTACATGGTAGAAATGAGCCAGGCTCTCATTCCTGAGGCTCAATATAATCTACTTTGATGAGAGCAACCAAATCACCTCATCCTTTCTTCATGCTTTTGAGAAAGTTTATTAGTTTGGGGTGTTTTTAATCACCACAAATATGTCTGATCCATGTCATCAGCTCAAAACTCTTCCCAGCTTCTGATGCATTTACCCTACTATCCGCACATCTCTCTTGGGGTATTCCAAAGAGCCTCAGGCTCAACATTTTGAACACTAAAATCTCCATATTTACCTAAAATGTGCCCTTCCTCCTATATTCTCCATCTCAGTTAAGACCACTACAATCATCCCAGCCACACTAGCCAGAATGCACCATCCAGAGGCAAACAGTAAACATACATGTTTTCTACAGTAAATATTCAATGCTGTTTCGTTATCTATGCTATTCTTCATATCATTTCCTCTGTCTCTCCTATTTACCCCCCACATTGTTATACCCTGCATACTCTCTTCCTAGAAGTTAAGAAGGAAAAAATAAAGACTCTGGCTCAACCCAAGACACGAATACACATGTTTTTATGATGTAGGTCTACCATATCCCTCTCCAATCACCCTCCCCTGACAGGTACACCCCCTTCACTTTATACTAAAATACATTTGATTTCTTTGATTTGGGCTCAATTCTTTTTTAGTTTTCTTCAAGTATTTTCTAAGACTTATCTTAGTTCCTGTCACTTCCTTCATCCAAAATAAGATACCCCACCCCCCTCATTTCATAGAACTTGTTCTCCACCTTTTTTCTTTACTCAAAGCAACTGGCAACTTTTGACAACTGTGTTCTCATCAAGTCTCAAACAGAAAAGGTCCCTCTTAGTATTATGGGGACTAATGTCCTGGATTGCAGAGACATTATATGCATCAATTTACCTGAGCATCAAGGAAATATGTTAAAATATGTTAAAGACGCATAGCAAGCATGAGGTAGAGAACCCTTAAAAATCAATGATTCCAACTCAAGCCCTCTCCTGACATCTCAGAGAATGAGATGAGTTGTGTTAAAGCCCTGGGTTCATTTTTTATAACTGTATTTCTAAGCAAGTGCCCTAACTTCTCTAAGGTTGTTTCTTTACCTACATAATTAGGATAAGACTATTATCTACCTTATTATATTTGAATGAGGGTTAAATGTGATATAAAGTACTAGTGTACAACTCAAAAATATTAACTATCAGGCCCTGGCTGGTGTGGCTCAATGGATTGAGCACCAGCCTGTGATCACAGTGTCGTGGGTTTCATTCCTAGTCAGGACACATGCCTAGGCTGCGGGCCAGGCCCCCACTTGGGGGCCAGTGAGAGGCAACCACACATTGATGTTTTTCTCTTCCTCTCTTTCTCTCTCCCTTCTAAAAAGCTTTTAGGCAAAAATAAATCTCTAAAAATAAATCTCTCTAAAAATAAATAAATAAAATCTTTATTTTAAAAAGTATTAACTATCAGAAATACTCAAGACTAGGAAACTAGTTCAGAATTTAACTGGGACTCTATCTCAAACTTCCCTAATAGCTATACTACCTTTAGAAATGTATGATCAATTTTGAAAAACAAGATATATGGCCAAAAATGACATTGGCCCATTTTGAATTTTCCTTTGCATGATTGCTCCAGCTACAACTTAAAGGATTTGTCAAATTTTCTCAAGGAGATTGCCCAGTCAGAAACATGGTCTTGGGCTGTAAAGTATGGCATATCACTCCACAGTCCATCAGACTCAGAGTTGAAATAAATCTTTAATGAATATAAATATTTTCATGAGTCTTCCCTCCTTCATTTTGGTTTCTTTTACGATGTAATTGCTAGAAGAAAACTGCTGACTTAGATGTTTTTTTATGTGTTTTTTAAATGTTTTCACATGTTTGCCTCATAAAAAAATCAGGTTTTATATTATAGCCATATCCCTTAGAATTTTCTAGTCTTATTAACATTTTTATTCCTCTGATTTTTCACCATTTGATAGTTTATGAAATATTTATTTAACATCTAGTATATGCTAAGCACTGGAATAGGCAATGGTTCAGATATAACCATTGATCCAGAAGAATCACAGCTAAATGAGGGTAGATGGTAATGTCATAAGAAAAAAGAAGGCAGATTTTAATTCATTTCACTCTTTTTAGCCATTTTGACCAAATCAACTACATTATTGTTAAAATAATAGTTATCTTTTTAAGTTATCTTTAGCAAACCCTAAATAAAAAATGTAATACTCTAAAGGTCTACTATACTATGCTATACCTTTAGTTTACAAACTGCATATAGCTTTGGAAAACATGTCATCTGATTTATTACAAGTCCACCAACATTTGAACTCTAATTACATGCAAGACACTGTGCAGATACTACTTCTTCCTTGAGGTTGCACCTTGTTTAAAACAGACATGCTGAAATGTTTTTGGTGATATGGTCAACATAGAGTAAACCCTAACAGGTTCAGATAATTTGAAAAAGATTTGCACTTTGTACTCAAGAATTTTTTAGTCTAATGATGGAGATGAAGATACACAAGTAACAGTAAAATAAAACAAACTGATACAAGTGCTAAATTATGACATATGCAAATAGCTAAAGGGCAGGAAATAGATGGATTTTATTTAGATAAGTAAGAAAGTCTTTCTAAAGTGAGTGATATTTAAAATGGGCCTTATGGTAGAAAGGAATAGACAAGTCAATGGAAGTAAAAAGCTTTTAGGCAAAAGGAATAGAATAAATGTAAGCTCACGGTCTTCAAAGTACTTGGAACTAGTGGGAGGAGATGCCCTTATAGGAACCCAGATCCCAGAACTTAACAGAACTATACTCTGTTAATCTTTAGGTAACTGAAACTTTTATATGTTTGGCACCTGCCCCACAGTAGATGTTGTAGAGAAGAAAGAAAGGTTACCTAGAAAGAAATAGAGGGAGGGAAAAAGAAAAGAAAGCAGAGAGAGAAGGTAGATAGCAAGAGTAAGCACACATAACCCAAATATGTGGATTTTGAATCTTGGTTCAAACAAATCAACTTGAAAAAGAAGAAAATAAAATAACTATAATCTGAGAAACTTGAATATTTACTATATAGTTTAGCTTTGAACAATGTAGTGTTAGGGGGTGCTGACCCCAACACAATAAAAAATCCACACTGCCCTGGCTGGTGGCACAGTGGATAAGACACAGGCCTGTGAATCCAAAGGTCATAGGTTTGATTCCCAGCCAGGGCACATAACCAGGTTGCCAGCCAGGTCAGTAGCTGGAGGCAGGTGAAAGGCAACCATACATTGATGTCTCTCTCCCTCTCTGCCTCTCTCCTTTCCACTCTCTCTGGAAATAATAAAATCTTTTTCAAAAATCTACATAAAACTACAGTCAGTCCTTGGCATCTGCAGATTCCCAACTATGGATGGAAAATATTATATAATGATTTTAAGAATTTGTTCACTATATGTGTTATAATAGTATCAGGGTTATGTTTTTAAAAAGTTCTTACAGTGATTCATGTTGAAGTATCTATAGATAAAATAATATATTGTATAGAGAACCAAAATGGTGGAGGAGTAAGTGGAGCTATACCAACCTCCTCCCAACACCAAACTGGGATTACAACTTAATTGGGGAGAAACCATCCAGAATAACTAACAGACACCACCTGGAGAGGAGCCTTATTCCCATGGACAGAACAGAAGAGCCGATCGATTCATCACAGTGTGACAGATAGGAAGTACAGAGATGCGAGAGAGCTGGTGGGGCTTCCACAGGTGGCAGCTGAAGGGACAGAAAAACATCTCAGCAGCTGGGGGTTTAGCTAGATCTAAACCCCCAACGGGGCTTCCCAGCCTACAGCAACACAGCTGAGAGTAAAACAGCACCCAGCTGTGTAAAGCAAAAAGCCGCCAGGTTTAGCAGGCTTGACTAAGAGACCAAGTTCTTAAAAGGGCCATGCACAAACATATGGTGGCATCCACCACCCTGGGCTCCAGCAGAGAAAGGGCAGAGTGGACTAGAGATGCTTGGGGAAAGTTTGGGTCAGTGGCTTTAGGGGGAGAGCTGAGGGAGCAGCCCATGAGTCCAGTGCAGACCCATCCCCTATCCAGCCAGCAGACCACTCTTCTCCAAAGGGCTGGACCCTTAGGGGAAGCCACAGCCCCGCCCATAGGAATTAATCCCCTCCTCCATCCAGCAGTGCCTAAACCTGACCTCAGATCACAGGTTGATTGGATTAACAACTGAATTAATCTGCTCTACCCAGAGGCATCTAAAACTGACCTCTGATCACAAACTGATTGGATTAACAACTAAAGGAGACAGATAAAGACAGTGGATCTCTGGTAGTCTCCAACTGGCTGACTAAGCCCAGACTGGGACAGGAGCTAATGAGCTGATGTCACCAAGTACAGATCCAGGAAGCAAAAAAGGTGCATCTCTACACCACAGAAGGTCACACCACAAAGACAGTAAGTCAAAGCAGACCAATCCAAGAAGTAGAAATAAACAAGATTCACCTAAAATGGGGAGACAAAGAAATAAACCCTCAGCAAAAGGAAAGGAGGAATCCCCAGGAAGAGTGCAGAATGAAATAGAGGCAAGCACCCTATCAGACATGGAATTCAAAATAATGATGATAGAGAAGCTCAATGAGCTCAGTGAGTTCAAAGAAAACTACAAACAACTTTAGGGGAACTATAAAGAACTCCAGGAAAGCTACAAGGAACTTACTGAGAACTACACCAGCATTAAAAAGGATATAGAAACCATTAATAAGAGCCAGGAGGAAATGAAGAACACCATTTCTGAATTGAAGAACACAGTAGAAGGAATCAAAAGCAGTCTAGAGAAAGCAGAGGATCAGATCATTGAGCTGGAGGTCAATGTAGAAAAAAACTCCCAGGCAGTGCAACAAGATGAAACAAGACTGAAAAAGAATGAAGAGGTTTTAAAAGAGCTGCAGGACAACATGAAGTATAATAACATCCATATCATAGGGATACCAGAAAGAGAAGAAGAGGAGCAAGGGATAGAAAACCTATTTGAAAAAGTAATAACAGAAAACTTCCCTAACTTGAGGAGAGAAAATGTAATGCAAACTCAGGAAGCACCGAGGGTCCCAATGAAGATAAATCCAAATAGGTCCACACATCATAATTAAAATGGCAAATTTCAAAGACAAGGAGAGAATCCTAAATGCAGCAATAACATACAAAACAGCTAATAACATACAAAAGGGCTTTCATAAGGTTATCAGCTGATTTCTCAACAGAAACACAACAAGCCAGAAGAGAATGGCAAAAAAATATTTCAAGCAATGAAAAACAAAGGCCTGCAACCAAGAATACTCTATCTAGCAAGGCTGTCATTCAAAATGGAGGGTAAAATAAGAAAGTTCCCAGACAAAAGAGGTCCAAAAGAATGTATCTCCATCAAACCAGCATTTCAAGTGATGCTAAAAGGTCTGCTTTACGAAGATGAAGAAACAGAGTGATAGACAGAGACACAGGTACAAAGGGAAAAATAGATAATTAATAAGTACGTATCAATAATCTTAAAAGTAAATGAATTAAATGAACCAATTAAAAGACATAGGGTAGCTTGTCATAGGGATAAGAACCAACTTTAACTTATGAAAGCTTTAAAATGATCTTGTTATAAATGGATTTTACTAAATAAGGTATAATTTTGTATATTACTTGTATCTGCATTACTTCAGGTTAAGTTTTCTTAGGTTGGAATTATTTCACAATATGGGAAAATCATGTTACTTGAAACAACTCAGAAAAATCAAATGCAATTAAGGAAGAAGAAAAAAGAAAGATGTGGGTGTATATTACATAGAATACATGCTATCTTTCTTATTCACTGTTACAAAATATGTGCTTATTTGTGGATGTGTAATATGTAGATTTTGTTAGCAATTTATGTTTTAAGTATCAACCAACTGGTCTTTGGTGTATTGTGAAATTAGCCAATTGTTAGGTTAAAAAAAATGCTGAGAATGAAGACCAACTTGGATGGAAGTTGCAAACTACTAAACTATATAATTCGTGTACATAGACAATATATATTCTTATATTAGCATGTAAATTAGATGAGATTCCTTTCAAATAGATTATAGAAATATACATTTCCAGTTATAAAGGTCCTCAAACTGGGGATGCTTGGGAAAAGGAATTAATGCTATAGTAAACTTTATTGTTGAAATGTGAACATACCTAATCTCTACCTCAACAGACTCTTAAATAGCTCAGGTGTTAGTTTAGGACTACATAGGAAGTCAACCACAAGTTCAAAAATAGCTATAATGCTATTCTACAAAATTATTTAAATCCTAGGGATTTTTATTTTTTACCTCAACTTAGTAGACATAATAATTTCTACTCTGGGGACTAGCTGAGCACTGCAAGTGCCATTATTTCTGAGGGTTTCAACCTGTAAAACACATGTAGAGGAAAAACAGAAGGTATTGAAAGAAGTAAGACCTATGCACAGCCAAAAACAAACAAAAAACAAAAAACAAACAAACAAAAAAAAAACCCCTACTATTTAAGATGGAAAACTCCAAAAAAAATAAGTTGTAGTTCTAGTAGCTTAAAATAAAGTTGAGTTGTATAATTGGAGGGGGAAGGTTCTGACTCAAAAACCAAATTCATTTTTTTACCAAGGGTTTGGCACTGTCTCTAGGACAACTTCCACAAAAGTGAGTTCTGCAATATACCATTTCTGTGATATACTTCACAAAAATAGCATTCTAGAATAAAATAAGCATTAAAGAAAAAAACTGCTTAATTTGCTATAATATGTCTAAAATACTATCATTTAACATGTAATAATTATATAAGCTATTGGCAAATTTAAAATTTTTTGTATTAACTCTTCTAAATCCAGTACATACTTTAAATATATGAAAAATATGTATGTCTGTAAATGTATTTTTGCATGTGTTTGGTAATATTGCAATTCGTATTATGTAAAAGAGTAAATTTTTGAACAAATGAATTAATGTAGGCATTTTGAAATAATGAAAAGAAAACTTTGTATTAATATGATTTGAGAAGCTGACAGAAGGCAGTAATTAAATGGTGAACTGTCTGGTTGTGAAAGGAAAAAAATAGTAACATTGGTGGTTACAGCATAGACAGAGATGTTAGGAAGAATAAAGGAAATGGAGACACCAAAGAACTTATATGCATGACACACGGTCTTGAACTAAGGAGGGCATTGCCAGAGGAAATGGAGTACTGGGCAGAGGAGGGCAAAGGGGTAAAAATTGGGACAATGGTGGAGCACAAAAAGGGAGTGGAGAGAATAAATGAAACTATATGGGACATATAATAACTGATCAAATGATGGATACATTGGAGGTTTGTCATATATTTCTTCACTTATGTATAAGTTTGAAATATTATATAACAAGTGTGAACAATAATACATTTAGAAGGCTCAATATTTACAAGTTCTGCAGTAAGTTCTATAATAAAAATCTCTACAACAGTTTCACCATGAAGAATTACCTCTTACATAAATGATACCACAGGTAGATACCCCTACCTGTAGTGTTTTATTTAAAAATAACAAAAAAAAAAAAAAAAAAAACCACTTCTATAACTCTTTTCACATAAAAAAAAACATATAATTTTACAAAATAAACTACCCAATCTGAAAGTCTCATGTCACCTTTTCTCCGAAATAGTTCTCTCTTTTTTTTACATATATTTAAAATTTTATAGGTAAATTATATTTTGAACTTAGGCAGTAACATTCACCCAATAAACATTTGTTCAACACTTTCTACATGCCAGGTATCTGCACTCTTCATGAATAAGACACAGCTTCTACCCTTAAAAAATCCATCATGTAGTAGAAGAACTTGGTGTCCATTGGTCAATTATAGATTTACTTATTATAATGACTAGATTGAGAATGCTCCTAGATTCTTAAAGCTATAACCAGTAAAGATGACATTAATAGAGATTAGTTATCAGAATCAAATAAATGTCATATTTTTGTGTAACTCATGGAGCAGGTATCTAGGAAAACTTCTGAAAGCCTACAGGTGGTAATTTCAACCTGTAAAGTATCACAGTATATGACTATTAAAGAGACAGTTTCAGAATTGTTTCAGGTATTTTTTAGGTTGCTTTGATGTGAAAGGTAGTATTTTAGGCCAGACAAACTCAAATAGACAGCCACATAAAAACCCAAAATTAAACACTAAATAATACTACTTTCCTAATTTAATTTTGACAGTGTTGGAAACTTTAAGATTTTAGTTCAATTATATTGAGTGCACATTTTCATATTCTTTCTAAAAGAGAATAAAAGTAAAGCCTCAAAAGTTTCTGTTGTTACAGAATTACAGGATTTAATAGTATGTCCCTAGCTCCCTGTCTGCTTTTCTTTTTCTCCCTTAGGAAAAATTTACCTGGGTTATTTTAGGTAAAAAAAAAAAAAAAAAAAATGTTCTTCAGCTTGTTAATTTGAAGGCACCACAATTCAGAGTGATTCATTGCAGCTGTGAATAAGAACTGTCACCAAAATAGTGAGATGGCCTGAATCACTTTAGAAATTAATGGACTGAGTGTGATATTCTGGCACCTTTTTCATGCATCTATAATTGGAGTGCCAATTTATTTCCAATCATTTTAAGCACTGTAATTATAGAGCATCTTCATTGCCTGTTTAACATTCATATGGAAAGCTGTCACAAGAATGCTGGCCAGGGACTGATATTTTGCGACTAAGATATATGAACTATGTAGGAAAATATAAAAAGATCTGGTTTGCTTTTCAAGGCCTGAGACTTAGCCAAAGTGGGAAAAATTGAGTAAGTCAAGAGAGCTGCAATGAATATTTAAATCATAAAAGTTTATTTTAAACATATCATTATTCAATATGAAAAGAAAAGCAAAGAATGGCAATAGACAATTGTTGCACTGATTCAACAATGGCATTGCAATAGGCACTCTTTGAGTATCTACTCTGTACCAGGCATTCTGCTAGACATTGGGGATATTGGGATAAAAAATGAAGCAATATCAACACACACATATTCAGACCGATGTTAACATAGTAAAAGGTAGTTTAGTTATGTACTGCACAGCATGAAAGTACTTTTAAAATGCTATCTGCCGAACATTTTATTTCAAATCTGTTGATGAAAAGGCATAGACTACATAAAAGGAGTATTTACCAATTTTTTCCATAATTCTAGAAACCAAAAATAGTTTAAAACTTCAGTTCAAATAAAGTCTTAATAAAAGAAATATTTAGACCAACCTATGAGCACTGCTACAGGGTTAGGTGTCCCCTCATTTTCTCCCATAATAGCAGCCTATCTTAACCTCTGTTAAGAGATTTACATCATATTATCTCCACTTTACACAACTCTGAAGCAAAGGAACAAGTCTTAATCATTAGAACTTCAATACCAATCACAGCACCAGGTTCATACTGGAGAACTCAATAATTGTTTTTTCTGAAAACTGAGTAAGTGAATGCATGAAATTTTCTTTGTACAACCATTCATATTTTTCTGTTTCTTTCCATTCCATTTTTATCACTTAGATAAGATCTTTAGCCTAACTGTCCCCCTCTCCTTACTGAAACCCTAGTGAAAGATGAAATCCTTCCAAAACACCTTTATGCATGCTACAAAACTTCTCCTGAAGCTTTTGATTATTCTAGACATACAAAATAAAATGTCTCCTTAGCCTGGTATTCAGAGCCCTTCATCATTCATTTGTGATCTATCTCTATAATTTTATTCCCACTATTATGAAATAACTGTTGTTCTGTAAAAAGCAATTAATAATGTGTTGTTTTTGAGTTATGGTGTTTGCTATATTTGAGTTCAAATTCGTCAAATTGTTAGCAGAATTTTAAGTGCTTTTTTATATTTATTATGAAAGTTATAATTATGGGAGCTTTATTGGTACATAAAAATTATAACTGCTTTGGCAGTATTTAAAAATAATTATATGTTATTAAATCAACAAGAAAAAAGAAAGCTTATATGAGAGGGTATAAAATAGAAAAGGTTTCTGGAGGATATGCAGAAGGGGGGAAAAGTATTTTCACTAAATTGCATAGCCAAAGCTCTCATTCCTCCCTGGAAACAACAAGGTTGACTAAGACTCCTGGCCCAATCAGGGCAGCTGCGAAGACATCACAATCTTTTGTTTACAATTCGCTGGTAATTGTCAATCTGTGTGAGCATTTCAGAGCTGAGGTAGTAAGACAATCTAGGCAGAGGTAGATAAATATGAGTAATTGCTAAGGTGATTATTGATATCAATTTATATAAAGAACTTTATTATTACTATAAGTTAAGCGCAATGGCAATTATGAAGTGAGATTAATATGAGTAAATCTGTAATGGAATTTACACTGATGATCTACCTAGAAAAGAAAGTCTGAAGTTATGAATTTGCTGTGAGAGGGAAAGAGAAAGGAAACTAACAAGTCTTTATGTGTCCCTCAACTCTGCTCCAAACTTTCCATATGTCATTTCACTTTATCCTCATAAAGTCCCTAACATCAGTATTATCAGAGATGAGTAAAAGAGCTCAGAAAAGTTAATTTGCTCAAGTAGATTCAAAGATAGTATTTGAACCTGAGTCTGTAACTCAAACATTATATGTCTTTCATTTCTCTAACTTTTGGAAAAATAAAAACACCACTGAGGAAAAAAAAAGATACAAAGTGAAATTAGGAAATTTCTTATTTCATGTAATGTAAGTATGAGGAATGAAGTATTTTAAAGGAAGAACCATGAAAGGACCTCTTCATAAGGACCCCACACCCACTGACACTATCACTGAGACAAATGGTCACTCCAAATGGATTCTGGTAAAAAATGAGCTACCAATGTAAAGGAGGTAGTTTTGTGATTAGATGTGGATGTCATGTGAATGTACTCGTACAGGGTGCACATGATAAATTGCCAATAACTTTGCCTCTACTTATTTCACATGCTTCCTATTATTTTTGAAAAACTATGTTTCTAAGGTTGTAATTTAACATCATTGTTTCAGATATAAAGTGTTAAATTTTGAGAGCAACTGTCATGTCAAAGGAATACAGTGTTAAAGCAACCACAATTTCCGGACTGCGTTCAGGGCGAACTGCTAAGAAAATTGAGGACTTTAAAAACATCCCTTTATCTACAGTTGACAACGTGGAGAAGGAGTATGATGCTGATCCTGATGTGGCCACATCAACAAGGAAAATGCATAAGGTATGCAAGGATTGCACAAGTCCAGATATTGTACACAGAATCCAGAAGATCATCAATGAAGATCCAGGAAAGTCAATGTGCTCCATAGCAAGAGAACTGCAGATGTTGGATGCAACCAACGGTCCACAAGATTATTGCTAAAGATATCAGATACAGATTCACATGTTCTTAGAAGAGGCCAGTTTATGACACACCAGACAAAGGAAAGTCATTTTGAAAAAGCAAGGAAACTGCTAACAAAATGGGAAAATCCCAAAGGAAAAAACCCTCTGATTTCCTTTTCCGATGAAAAGCATTTTCAGCAGGACCAAATAGTCACCAGAAGAAACAACAGGTGGCTCTGTGAGAATCTTAATGAAGTCCCAATTGTCATGAAAATGAAATTTCCTGCTCCAGTGATGGTGTTAGGTGTTATCAGCAATGAAGGAGATATCATGACCCAGCATTTGTTTCCACAAGGCTTTGAAGGTGACTGCTGCTGTTTACCTTGACATTTTGAGGGAAGTAGTTGTACCATGGATGAAGCAAGTTGCAAATGGATGTCATTTTATCTTCCAACAAGATGTTGCTCACTGAGGAAGATATACAAAGGGCCCAGAGGCATATGAAAGAATGTTCAACATCACTAGTCATCAGAGAGATGCAAATTAAAACCACAATTAGATACCACCTCACACCTGTCAGAATGGCAATCATCAGCAAATCAACAAAAACAAGTGTTGGCAAGGATGCGGGGCAAAGGGAACCCTCATACACTGTTGGTGGGAATGCAGGCTGGTGCAGCCACTGTGGAAAACAGTATGGGGTTTCCTTAAAAAACTAAAAATGGAACTGCCTTTTGATCCAGCAATTCCACTACTTGGACTATACCCAAAGAATCCTGAAACACCAATTCATAAGAACCTATGTA
>PVIW01011935.1:0-34725 GCA_004026585.1 Noctilio leporinus | reverse complement strand
CTCTACCTCTCCCTCCCCCCTACCCCGTTCCCCTGACCACTGAAGGCCTATTCCTTGTATTCATATACTTGGTTCTGTTTTGCTTGTTGTTAGTTTTGTTCATTATTGTCCCGTAATGGGTGAGATCATATGATATTTGTCCTTCACTGACTGGCTTATTTCACTAAGCATAATACTCTCCAGTTCCATCCATGTTGTTACAAAGGGTACAAGTTCCTTCTTTCTTCCTGCTACATAGAATTCCATTGTGTATATGTACCAAAGTTTTTTGATCCAATCATCCACTGATGGGCACTTAGGCTGTTTCCAGCACTTGGCTATTGTAAATAGTGCCGCTATGAACATAGGTGTACATAGGTTCTTATGAATTGGTGTTTCAGGCTTCTTTGGGTATAGTCCAAGTAGTGGAATTGCTGGATCAAAAGGCAGTTCCAGTTTTAGTTTTTTAAGGAAACCCCATACTGTTTTCCACAGTGGCTGCACCAGCCTGCATTCCCACACTGCTGGCTTTTTGCTGTGAGGGAAGAAAGAGGGGAAGCCCTGGAATCATAGAAAAGTTGAGAAGCCTGGAACACAATCCCAGACACTAACAAGGCAATTCTGTGGCTTCTCTAGGCCTTAGTTTCCTTCCTTGCAACTCCAGTGGTCCTCTGAGGTCCCAGCAATTCTCCAACTCTCTGAATAGATGCCCTTCCTCTAAATGTTCCCCATGCACTGGCAATTGGGTAATTCCTCTACCATTAGTCCCCAAGGGGCACAAGGGTCTCTCTCCCCCACCCAGTGTCTGCCCTGAGCCAAGAATCAGAGATGTGGCTTCAGGCTTGTGTTTGGGATATATCACAGAAAGTTCATGCTGGGGGTGCTTATTATCTGTCAATCATGGTTTCAAATCAGAAGTGAAGTCACTTCACTTCTCAGAGCCTTTGTTCACCCATCTGTAAAATGGGGGTCAAGGCACTTACTTCACAAAACTGTGTGGAGACGTTAAATAAAGTTACCTCTATAGTGGGAACTATTTTTCTTTTAATCACAGAATTTTATTTTATTCTTATCAAAAGAGCTCTATTCAACTCAATTAGACATACTTTTTATAAATCATTTATCACTCTTAGGCATATACATTTGGAAATCATAAATTGCTTAAAGACTCAAAAACTTCACATTTGAGTTCAACTTTTCTGGATCATTTCCTACTCAAAGAGTGCTTTATGGCCAGAATTTTTTCATATAGCCATCCTCTGTGAAATTAGGAACATAAAAAGTATAGATGATGCTGGTTTTTCCTTTTCTTTTTTTTCCCTGTAATGTTTACTTATTTGAAAAAAATCAGAAAAGTATCCATTTGAAACTAGAGCAACTTGGGGACTCACCCCCAAATCCAAATGGCTAAATATAACTCAGTTATAATGCATAATTTACAAAATCACGTATCTGAAACAAAGAAAAAACACTTTAAATGTCTTTCCTTTTTACATCAGTGGATGATTGGATCAAAAAACTTTGGTACATTTACACAATGGAATACTACATAGCAGAAAGAAAGAAGAACCTAACCTAACCTTTGCAACAACATGGATGGAACCAGAAAGTATTATGATTAATGAAATAAGTCAGTCAGTGAAAGACAAATACCATATGATCTCACCCATTACAGGACAATAATGAACAAAACAAACAACAAGCAAAACAGAATCAGATATATGAATATAGTGAATAGGCCTTCAGTGGGCAGGGGGAGGGGGGAGGAAGAGGCAAAGAAGGGGAGCAGTTTAGCCAAGAACCTAGTATGGAAGAACCATGGACAGGGACAACAAGTGGGATTGACTTTGGGGGGCATTGGGTGGGTGGGGACGGGGAAAGAGAGGAGTAAAAAGGGGATGGATATAATACAACAACAATAAAATTAAATTTAAAAAAAAATGTCTTTCCTTTTTAGATAAGACTGCTTTGCCCCAGAAAGAAAAAAACCAACTAGTGATTTAAGATTAAAGTCAAACCTGTTATTCACCCCTGCACATCCAAATGCCCTGCATAGCACAGCATTAGCACACAGCTCTCAGCTCTGAAATGGTGAGTGTGCAAATTACATGAACTTGCATACCTAATTTATCTTTATAGGACTCAGTTCCTCCTGCTGTAAAAGTAGATAGTAGGATTCGATGACTTTCAGGGTGGCATTGTTATCTGTTCTCTGTCTATGTAAATGCTCACACAACTTTAATTCACTACCATGTCTGAACACCAATACCATACTTTTATGAACACCTGGCAGTGAAGCAAGTTCATGCAAACAATTTATAAATGTCTAGGGGCAAAATAAGCTTTGCACTTCTAAAGATATCTCTTCTATATTAGGAGACTATTTGTTATTCCCACAAAAATAACAATATATTCAGGTAGACCCTAAACAGAAACATGTTTTGTTATTTTCCCCATTGAAAATACAGCTTCTATGGCATTATTGGCCTTCTAAAAATTTTCATTATACTTAGATGAAAATCACACCCTGAGAAACTGGGTTATATGATGTGTTGATTGTAATCATAGGCCCATAGACTCCCAACATTTAATTATATTGTTTGTAAAAGAATGAAACTTGACTTTCAAAAAAGCAAAGTAAAAACTCAGGGATGCCACAAAGCAAGGCTTTGCTCCACATGAGCATTGCATTTTAATTTTGTTTTTTTCATAATATGAGTTTAATTCATGTGGAATGCAAAGTGCAATAAAAGATTTCATGTAATTAGGAAATCCCCCTTAATGAAAGAGAAAGAAAAGATTTTATGTGACTAGGAAATCCCCCTAATCAAAAAGGTCAATTTTCAGCTGGAAACATATCAAGTTAGGAAAAATATTGACAAAGTTTTTACTGTTGAGTTTACTTGAGAATTCAGCTTTTAAAGATCATTTCCTGGAACCTCAATGCTACGCGGGGTCAGATTTAAGCAACAATTTATAAAAGCCTGTTTAATTCCTGTCATGCAATTTTATGGTTAACTGGAATGTGGGAGTTTAAACTCCTTGTGTTGAGGGAGAAATGTGTGAAGAATGGAGAACCAAAGTTCCAAAATGCCTTCCTCCTTGGAAAGTGAGACTGGGGCTAGCCAGCACTTGATCTCCACTGTATGGGACACCTACTCCCTTCCTCAGCTCCTGGGCAAGAATGACCACAGGTCAGTAAAGCAGGGAGCCCCACAAGCAAAGGACTGGCCTGAGTGGGGATGAGGACAGAGTCTTGTGGGCCAGGCCACTAGTGGTCAGTGTAAGCCCTGCTCCTTGGGGAATGTCACAACTGGCTCCTCATATCCCTACAGTACCCCCAGTGCAGACCCAGGCCCTGGTCCATCAGCTTTCTTTCCTTCCCAGCCCCTCTATCCCCATTTCCACAGAGGCGACCTGCTGCTGCATTTAAAAAACAGACAAACAAAAAACTGAGAACGTTCTGTCATTAATGATAAATGAAAGAAGATAAAAACAACTTCCCTCCTGTCCTTTAAGATCAGGAACAAGACAGGATGCCCACTTTTACCAATGTTATTCAACACAGTACTAGAAGTCCTAGCCAAAGCAAATAGCCAAAAAATAAAAATAAAATAAAATAAAAGGTATCCGTATTATAAAAGAGAAGTAAACTTACCTCTGTTCACTGCTGACATGATCTTATATGTTAGATAACCCTATAGATGCCACCAGCAAACTTATAGCTAATCAAAAAAATTCATCAAGAGCCCTCGCTGGTGGCTCAGTGGATAAGGCATCAGCCTGCAAACCCAAAGGTCACCAGGGCACCTAGCCAGGTTGCAAGCTAGGTCTCCAGCCAGGTTCGTAGCTGGAGGCAGGTGAAAGGCAACCAACCATACATTGATGTCTCTCTCCCTCTCTGCCTCTCTCTGTCCCTTTCCCTTTCTCTAAAAATAATAAATAAAATCTTTATTAAAAAAAAAAGAATTCATCAAAGTTGCAGGATATAAAATCAATGCACAAGAATCAGTTGCATTTTTATACACTTACAATGAAAAATGTGAAAAGGAAATCAAGGCAACAATTCCATTTACAATCACATCAAAAAGAAGAAAACGCTTAAGAATAAACTTAGCTAAGGAGTCAAAAGACTTCTATGATGAAAACTACAAAACATTGCTGAAAGCAACTAAAGACACAAATAAATGGAAAGACATCCAGCATTCATGGATTGGAAGTCTTAATATTGCAACACTACTGAAAGTGATCTACAGATTTAATGCAATTCCTACCAAAAAACCAATGGCATTTTTTTAAAGCAGAAAAAAAAAAAATTATTAAAAAAAAAAAAAAAATCCTAAAATTTATATGGAATCTCCAGGGACCCTGAGTAGACACAACAATCTTATAAACAAGAACAAAGCTGAAGGACTCACATTTTGAAAATTTACTACAAGTTACTGTGGCTTTGTAGTAGGTTAATTACTGTGGTATTGTAGTAAGTTCATTTCAAAGCTGGTATAAAGATAGACATAAAGACCACTGTAATATAATAGAACATCCAAAAATAAACCCATGTATATATGCTAAAATATTTTTAAACAAGGATGCCCAGGCCTATTCAATGAGGACATTTTTTTTAATGGTGACAGAAAAAATGAATATCCATATGCAAAAAAATGAAATTGGTCCATTACCTTACACCATCTACAAAAATTAACTCAAAATGGATCAAAGCATAAAAGCTAAAACTATTGAACTCCAAAAGGAAAATATAGAAGAAAAGCTTTGAGACATTGGATATGGCAATGATTTTTTTTGGCTCTGACACCAAAATTACACCAACAAAAGAAAAAATACATTAAACTACATCAAAATTTAAAGCATATGTACATGTACCTCAAAGGACACAAGCTGTTAGTGAAAAGGTGAGACTTAAAATGGAAGAAATGATTTATAAATCATAGATCTGTATAACAGATTAGTGTCCAGTATATAGAGAGAACCTCCACAACTCAACAACAAAAACAACTGGATTTATGAATGGGCAAAGACTTGAATAAATATTTCTCCAAAGGAGATATACAAATTACCAATAAGCCAATAAGAAGATGCTCACCAGAACTCATCATTAGGGAAAGGCAAACCAAAACCATAAGATGCTACAACATACCTGTTAAGAAGGCAGCTATGCTCACTACTATATCACCGATGCTACATGGTACCCATTAGTATGGCCACTTTCAAAAAAAAAAGCTCTGGCTGGTGGTGCAGTGGATAAGGCACCACCAAGCCCATGAACCCAAAGGTCACTGGTTCAATTCCCCAGCAAGGGCACATAACCAGATTGTAAGCCAAGTCTATAGCTGGAGGCAGGTGAAAGGCAACCATATATTGATGTCTCTGTCACTCTCTGCCTCTCTAAAAATAATTAACCTTAAAAAAAAAAAAAAAAAAAAAAAAAGGCAGCCCTGGTTGGTAGCACAGTGGATAAGGGGCTGGCCTGCGAGCCTAAAGGTCGCTGGTTCTATTCCCCAGCCAGGGCACATAACTGGGTTGCAGGCCAGGTGTCTGGCCAGGTCAGTGGCTGGAGGCAGGTGAAAGGCAACCATACATTGATGTTTCTTTCCCTCTCTGCCTCTCTCCCTCTCTGTCTCTCTCCCTACCCCTCTATCTCTGAAAATAATAAATAAAATCTTAAAAAAAAAAAAAAGCTGTTAGCATGTGGAGAAATTGGAACCCCTATGAGCCATTAGTAGTAATGTAAAATGGTACATCTGCTGTGGAAAACAACATAGCAGTTTTTCAAAAAATTTAAAATAGAATTACCATGTGATCTAACAATTTCACTTCTGGGTATTTGCCCCCAAAAATTGAAAACCAGTTTTCAAAGGGGTATTTGAATACTCATGTTCATAGCAGCATTATTATAATAACCAAAAGGTAGAAGCTACTCAAGTGTCCATTGACAGATGAATGAATAAATAATATGCGGCATTGCATACAACAGAATATTTTTCAGCCTTAAAAAGCAAGGCAATTCTGACACAACTTGGTTGAACCTTAAAGACATTATGCTGAGTGAACTAAGACAGCATTTCCTTTCATAAATGTATAATATTTGTTGAATGAAATAAGCCAGTAAACAAGACAAATGCTATATTTCACTTATATGAGGTACCTAAAGTAGTCAAAATCAGAGACAGGAAGTGAAATGCTGGTTACCAGGAGCTGGGGGAGAAGGATGGAAAGTTATTGTTTAACGGATACAGAGTTTCAGTTTGAGAAGATGAAAAGCGTTCTGTGGATGAATCGTGGTGATGGTTGTACAGCAATATGAATGTGTTCAATACTTAATGCCACTGAACTTATACACTTAAAAAAGTTAAGATGGTAAATTTTGTTATAATAAAAAATAATAAAAATAATAAAAGGAAGTCCTGGCCAGATAGCTCAGTTGGTTGGAGTTTCACCCCATTCACCAAAAGGCTGTGGATTCGATTCTCATCAGGGCACATATCTAGGTTGTGGGTTTGATCCCTGGTTGGAGCATGTACAGGAGGCAAATAATCAATGTTTCTCTTTCACACTGAGGTGTCTCCCTCTCTCCCTCCCTCCCTCCCTCCCTCTTTCCTTTCCTCCCCCTCCTTTGTCTAAAATCAATAAATATATCCTTGGATGAGGATTAAGATTGGGAGGAAGAGGGGGAGTAGAGGGGAAGGGGGAGGGGAATGGGAGAGAGGGGGGAGGGGTGGGGAGGGGAATGGGAGGGGGGAGGGGGGAGGGAGGGGAGAAGGAGGGAAGAGGGAGGGGAGAGGGAGGATGAGGAGGAGAAGAGGGAAAGGAGGAGGAGAAGAGGAGGAGGAATGAACCTATAATCAATCTCTTGGTTAAAATTTTTTATTTGTTAAAGAAAGATAAGACTACCAGCTTATTGTAGGCTACCAGCAATATAGACATAGAAATGACCAAAAGAAAAAAAAAAAGTTAAAGTGAGAGGAGGATAAAACGGTCCCTCTGACACCAGCACCTTCACAGCCTCTTAGTTCATTAACTCCACAAAAATTTATAGTATATTTTAGGGTACAAAAAAGATTGAGGCTTGACACAGAAATTTATGGTATATTTTAGGGTACAAAAAAGATTGAGGCTTGACACAGAAATTTATGGTATATTTTAGGGTACAAAAAAGATTGAGGCTTGAGAATGTCTGGGGAACTCTTTAATAAACTATAAACATCATACATAAAACATATTTGTTAGTTGTTAGTATTTCTATTTTAGAGGGAAACTAAAACCAGTTTCCTGGGCATTTCTCTCCAGCTGTGGCAGAAGCTGAGCTGGAGGCTTGGACAACCCATGAAGGATGGGCTCCTAGATACACTGGGTCCCTTACCCACCTAAACAATGGTGGGTTGTGTGATGGAAATATTCCTTAGACTGCTGACTTGTGGGGAATTCTGTTACTTGGCATGAGAAGCCTGGGTTCTGTCAATGGATACACTTGAGTCTATCCCCTGATCCACCACTGATTAGCTTGACCTTGAGCAGGTTACTTATGCTGTCTAAGCCTCTATTTTCTCAATATACAAGGGGTATAATAAGAGGACACATCTTCAAGATTGGCAGAGTAAAGCATTTAATAAAACGCTGCCAACCCTGGGCAAGACACACACATGCTCAATAAAGGTTAGATTTCATGATAACTACTAGTGCTCTCATCGCTCAGGACTCTATCAATGGTCTCCTCAGCCACATGACACAGCTCCACCAGACTCAAAAACTCCATGTTAAGGGAAGCCACATGTGAATGTCTTAAGCCCCAACTTCCAAAGGGGTTCTGTCTGGAGGGAACATATACACCTAAGTGAAATGAACCAGCAGCTAACCCTGAGAGGCAACATTTTCAGATTTTGGATACCATATTTAGAAACATGAAACTCTGCACTTATTAATACCATCCTGCTTCATGAGCTATCCTGGGACAACATCTTCATACCCTTTCCTTAAGCAATTTTATGTTCCATTGGCTTTCTATATACTGAAAATGGTTAGCAATATATCTGGAGCCCACATGCTCTTTTAAGCTGCAAATCCTGGAGCTAGTCTCCTTGACATGTCCGTTGGTTCTCATAGGCACTTCAAAGTTAACCTATACAACACAGAACTCTTTATTGTCACTTCTTTTCCTCCCAGATTTACCATCTCCTTCAATGGTGCCTCCATTAACCCATGTGGTCATGCGAGAAGCTCAAGGCCATCCTGGATGCCTCTCTTCCTGACCCTTACATCAAATTCATCACTGAGTTCTGCTGGGTCCTTCTCTAAGTTTTACTTGTAATTCTTTTCTAAAGTCCAAAGCCACTCTCTGAAGGATCAGTCTTCTACCATCTGGTCTGCTTGAAGTCACCCCTGCTCCATTGAAATCATTTCTGTAACCAGCAGTCTGGGTAATATTGTAAAGATAAAATTCTATTATCAGCCCCCTCACAAGACATAATGATACTTGGATGGGGATGATGGACATTGGAGATTCTAGAAAATACAAAAGTAGGTACCCCATCTGTTCAGTACCTAACACATAGTAGGTACTCAATAGTGATTTGAATGAATGCCAAGGGTTTCAAATTTCTTCTGCCTTTTTTCTGGAATAGGAATGATTTTCTATAGGCACTTTCAATTCCTTCACATGCCAGTGGCCGAAGACCAGGGGTAATCATAGCCTTTCCACACTAAATGTTCCTCTCTCATCATCTGCAATCTCTGGATCTTGGTCTTTTCCCCACTTCTTCTCTAGTTGCAAAAATATCACTATTATCACATGCCGCTCCAAGAAAAATACAATGTGCCCAGTCCACATTCCTATCTGACTCTCTTTGGAAACACAATCATAGTTGGTTGCGATGAGTGCTTTGTGTTCCATCCCATCCTCTTAAGCAATCCCAAGGGTTTCCCTCCTGCTTCAGTGAACTGTGCATGGACGCTGTGGGGAGAAGGGAGAATTGATAATAGTCAGTGTTAGACACATCACGTAAGCTAAAGTCAGGAACCTGAGTTCTGCCTTTACCAATTTTCTGTGAGGAAAAAAAGAGGGAAATTTAGAAAGGCTTCCAAATCCCACCCAGGTGAGAGCAGTAGATCTACAGGACAAAACCTCAGAGTTAAAACGAAGAAACCTCCAAGGTCATGGAGGTTGCTGCTGGTCAGGGGGAAAGCAAGGGCTTGACCCCAAGTTTTATATATATTTATTCCTTTGGTTTTTATATTATATATAGATCATATATTATGATCGTTTTATATTATAGAATATATTTTATTTTTATTGTCACATTCCATGATGTCATTTTTAATTGCAAAACTGCCATCGGAACTGTATTATCAGGAATCTTGAAGTTCTATTGTTCATTTCCCAAATGCAGTCATTTGGCCTCCAGCACAGCCTAGGCCAGCAGAAAGAAGAACCTGTGGTTCATTTAGTGCTGAGCTCTCAGGGGCCCTTGAGTCTGACACTCCCGTGGTTTAATGGACAACACCTTGCCAAACCAACAGTCAAAACCACCCCCTTCACCTGTCCATTTCCTTTTTTTTTTAAAGATTTTATTTCATTATTTTTAGAAAGAGGGGAAGGGAGAGAGGCAGAGAGGGAGAGAGACATCAACGTATGGTTGCTTTTCACCTGCCTCCATCCACAGACCTGACTGGAGACCTGGTTTGCAACCTGGTTATGTGCCCTGGCTGGGGAATCAAACCTGCAACCTTTGGGTACACAGGCTGGCACCTTATCCACTGTGCTACCAGCCAGGGCTGTTCATTTCTTTAAGCCTTCAGCTCCAATAATTTTACTTCCCCCACTCTTGACAGGGTGCTAAGGACCCCCCGCCCTGACAGAACAAGGCAGGAGAGAGGAGATTCCACTCTAGCCAAGGAAAAACTACTTCCTACTGATTATACCCAACTATTTTCTGACTGTGTGCATACTACTCACACTTTCTGGACATTTGATCAGTCTCTAACAATACTTTATACCTTGGTATGAGTTGAATTATGTCCCTCCAAAAAGATATTGGAGTCCTAGTCATCAGTACTAGAGACAATGCCCTTATTTGGAAATAGGGCCTATGTAGATTTAGTCAAGTTCAGGTAAAATCATTAGATGGTCCCTAATGCAATATGACAAGTATCTTTATAAAAGTGGAAAGTTGGGACAGACATGCAGGGAGGGAAGGCAGTCTGATGAAACACAGGGATACCACCAGGGAGGACGTGGGCAGATGGAGGGATGTGTTACAAACCAAGGACACCTGAGGCTTCCAGAGGCTAGGAGAGAACATGGAACAGTTCCTTTCTTCAATCCTTGAGAGGGAGCAGGGTCATTGATTTTAGGCTTCTGGTCTCCAGAATTATGAAACAATAAATTTTTATTGTTCTAAACCACTCCATTTATGATACTTTGTTATGGCAGCCCTAGGAATCTACTATACCATCCTCTTTCCACAGAGTTTCTCTGGTGATATTCGAGGGTAGATGCTAAGAGCATAGGTCCTGATGTTCAACAGACCTAGTTTGAACTCTGGCTCTTTGGCACCATCCTTTAGCTCTTTCTGTAGGTTGCTCAGTGTCTTTTTCTCTAACTTAATGTGAATACCACATGTATTTGCACTTAAAAAAAATAACTCAGCCCTGGCTGGTAGCACAATGAATAAGGTGCTGGCCTACAAACCCAAGGGTCACTGGTTCAATTCCCCAGCCAGGGCACATCATCAGGTTGCAAGCTAGGTCTCTAGCCAGGTTCGTGGCTAGAGGCAGGTGAAAGGCATCCATACATTGATGTTTCTCTGTTTTACTCCCTCTCTGCCTCTTTCCCTTCTTCTCTTTCTGGAAATAATAAATAAAATCTTAAAAACAAAAAAAAATCTCTACTCGCAGAAAATTTTTTCGGGATAAAGGGAACTTCCAGAGCTCATTTTCTTCCTGATTCAACAACATGAGCCTTGGGGCCTTGGGCTGGTGTAACTGAGTGTGAAACCTCTCTTACTGGAACTTTTGAGGGCTTCCTCAGAACAGGCATACTATCATTTTTAGCCCAAAGGGATCTTTTGGCCTCTTTAGCTACTCTACAGGAATATTTCTGCCTTACCTATTTAACCTCTAGGTGCTGAGGAGGCAACATGAAACAAAACATGCAAAGCCCTGCCTTTCCTAATGCATATCAGGGTAAAAACAAATGCTCAAAAAGTAAGGCAGGGTATGGGATTGATATGGGTCAGGAGGGTGGGTGGTAGGTTTGCTATTTTATGTGTGGTGGTCATAGACATCTCTTTAGTGGACATTTGGGGGAAATAAGAATGTAAAAAGTGGGTCATGCAGATATTTGAAGGGAGCACATCTCAGGCTAAGGAAGAGTCAGTGTGGGGGTCCAGAGGGGAACAGACTTATTAAACCCATCAAGGAGGCTGTTGTTGCTGGAACAGATGAGCGATGGGTAGGTGGGAGGGGAGGGATGAAGAGCCCAGATCATAAAGAGACTTGCTAGCTCTAGAGAAGATTATGGAATTTACTCTGAGATAAAAACTGGAGGGAAAGGAAAGACTCTTACTTATGTTCTAAAAAGATCACTGTGAGTACACTGTGAGAATAACATTTCCAGGAAAAAGAACAAAGCAAGGGGATTAGTTCAGGCAGATGTTGCAAAATCCCAGATGAGAGATGGTGAGGACTTTGAGGTGGTAGCAGTGGGCAGGTGAGAAGTGTCAAATCAGGGATATATTTTGAAGGTAGACCTGACAAAACTTGCTGACAGAGGGTGGAGGGTTGGGGTCCAAGGCATAGCCTGGAAACCTGGAAGAATGGAATGCTATTTGTTGAGACAGGGGAAATGATGATGAGAGGAGCTGTGCAGGAAGGACAAGAAGTTTGTTTGGACATTCAGTTTGAGAATTCCTCCAAGACCCACAAGTACAGATACCAAAAAGACCACTGGTCTCCAACAGCATCTACAGATCAGGGGAGGAACCTTATTTGAAGATTATCTGCACACAGGTGGTATTTAAAGCAGTGAGACAGGATGACTCACTTAACAGAAGTATCTGTAGGGAAGATAAGGGACCCGAGGACTAAACCCAAGGCTCTCAATATTTAGGGATCATGGCAAAGAGAGAAACTAGCAAAGGAGGCTGAGTTCCTGGTGCTGTAAGAGGAGTACAGAAAGAATGATCTTGAAAGTCAAGTATTAATATTTATAATTCTTATAATATTTATAAGAAAGAAGGGCAGATACCTGTGCCAGATGGAAGGATATGGGGATCAAAAACTGACCACTGGATTTGGCAACATGAAGGTCATGATGACTTGACAAGATCAGTTTAGGGTATTTGATGGGAGTGAACCTAGGGAAAAATGGAAAGAGAACTGGAGCCAGGAAGCACAGGCACCCTGTAAAGAGCTTCTGTTGTAAAGCAAAGCTGAGAAGAAAAAGGAGCTGGAAGTAGATGTGGAGTCAGGGAAGGTTCTCTAAAGATGGGAGATATTAGTAGGATTATTCCTCAGTAGAAATGACCCATTAGAGAAAGGAAAAAACTGGTGATCCAGATGGACAAGGACAACTGTTACTTCAATGTCCTGAGTATGTGAGAAGTCAGAACCCATGCACAAGCAAAAGGGTTGACCACCCTCAGAAGAGCAGTGTTTTATCCACTGAGGCGGAGGGGAGGTAGGGAAGGAAGACCATATGGTAGGGTATATGTGTGTTGGTGGAAGTTCTTCTCATTAATTTTAGTTTCTCCATGAAATAAGAAGGTCATCAACTGAGATTGTGGAGGGTAGAAAGATCTGGAAGATTTTTGAGAAGGGAAGAATCAGAATGAAATTATAATCCAGAGCATATTTTTGTCAAAACCTGTTAGTGGGCTATGAAACCAATTTAGAAGATTGTCATCAGCCCATTTTAATTAAATGAAATAGGATAGGACCTGAGAGAAAAGGAAATATCAGAGTAAAAAATGTTAGCTCCCAAAACTTTATTTCACTCCTATACATATAAAAGTAATAACAATAAGTGGCTATCACCCTGATCAGTATGGCTCAGTGGGTGGGGCATCTTTCAGCAAAACACACCAAAAAAAGAACAAAGGATGGCTGTTCAATTCCAGGTCAGGGCACATGCCTGGGTTGTGAGCCAGGTCCCCATTTGGGGGCATGCAAAAGGCAACTGATCAGTGTTTCTCTCACACATCTATGATTCTGTCCTCTCTGTCTCCCTCCCTTCTACACTCTCGAAAAATAAATTTTTAAATATTTAAAAAAAAAGAATCTGGTCAAGATGGTGAGATAGGCAGTTGTGGATTGCTTCTTCGCACTACTACATCAAAATTACAACGAAAATACAGAACCACCACCAGCCAGAACCATCAGAAATTGAGTTGAATGGAAGTCTGACAACTACCGAATTAAAGAAACCACATCCATCAAAACCAAAGCAGCAAGTTGGTGCCATATCTGAGACTCCATCAACCTGCCTAACACTGTTCACCTGCCTTGGAGATCCCTAGAGACTCCACTCCACCCAATTTATGGGCCCACCCAAGCTGCTTTTCCAGATGAATGGTTGGTTTTGGCTCATGCTTCACAACTTCCTAAATCCTCTCAAATAAGCAACAGCTGGCCTCAGTGAGCTCAAGGGCCTACACTGCCATCAGCTAGCTTAGATTTATAGCTTGGCTTCCCCTGAAAATGTCCAAGCCCAACTCAAGTAGCAGCCATCTCAGATTGCTTTATAGCTCAGGGAGGGTGCCCTGGACAAAACACAGATGGAGGCTGACCTTGGCCTGCACCACCCAGGAAACCTCAGGGCCAGAGCACCCAGTGGACAGCTACTATGTCGGAGCATCATCACCCTGTCCCTGCACAGCTGATCCTCCACGGAGGGTGAAGGTTGATGGTCAGTGGTCACAGCTAGGCCTTAGAGCTAACTGGCCTGAGTAAATCCATCCCACTGATCTGCCAATGGCAACCAAGGCTCAACTACAAGAGGAGGGTGTACTCAGTTCACACAAAGGGTTCATCCAGCTTGGGTGATAAGAGCGGCTGTGCCACTGGACCCGACAGGACACCTACTACGTTAGGCCACACTACCAAGACACAGAGTCAAAGCAGCTCTACCAAGTACACAGAAACAAAACACAGGAAGGCTGCCAATTTGAGGAGGTAAAGAAATATGGTCCAAATGAAAGAGCAGAACAAAACCCCAGAAAAAGAACTAAAGGAAACAGATAGCTAACTGGTGATAAGGATGTTCAGTGAACTCGAAGATATGGCAAAAAAGTAAAGGAAGAAATGAAAGTTACACAAAGTGAAATAAAGAAAAATATACAAGGGAGCCAAAAGTGAAAGGAAAGAAGCCAGGATGCAAGTCAATGAATTGCAACAAAATGAAGAAATAAACATTCACCTGGAACAGAAAGGAAAATCAAGAATTGAAAAAAACTAGGAGAGGCTTAGGAACCTCTGGGACAACTTTAAACGTGCCAACATCTGAATCATAAGGGTGCCAGAAGGAGAAGAGGAAGAGCAAGAAATCGAAAGCTTATTTGAAAAAATAATGAAAGAAAACTTCCCTAATTTAGCAAAGGAAATAGACAGAGAAGTCTAGGAAGCAGGGTCCCAAACAAGTGGGATCCAAAGAGGACCACACCAAGACAATGCCAAAGGTTAAAGATAAAGAGAGAATCTTAAAAGCAACAAGAGAAAAGAAGAGGGTTACCACAAAGAGGTTCCTATAAGACTATCAGCTGATTTATCAAAAGAAACTGCAGGCAAAAAGGGGCTGGCAAGAAGTAGTCCAAGTGATGAAAAGCAAGGATCTACAACCAAGATTACTCTATCCAGCAAAGCTATCATTTAGAGTGGAAAGGCAGATAAAGTGCTTCCCAGACAAGGTAAAGCTAAAGGAGTTCATCATCACCAAGCCATTATTATATGAAATGTTAAGGGAATTTACTTAAAAAAAATGTGAACATTAAGAAGAAAACAAATTCACAACTATCAAGAACATAATCTAAAAAATAAAAAAACTAAGCAGACAACCAGGCTGGGAACAGAATAAAAGATCTGGGGAACATTTGGAGTGGTTGGAGGGGGAAGGGGTGAAACAAGGAAATGGTTCAGGGATTAGGAAACAGAATTGGTGGGTACAAGATAGACGGGGAAGAGTTAAGAAAATAGAGGAAAGGCCTCAAGGCTGGAAAGGAGCCCGGCCTGCAGATCTGGCGTGTGGAGAAATTCGACCTGGTGCCTGTGCCCCCCAACCTTTATGGAGACTTCTTCACAGGTGATGCTTATGTCATCCTGAAGACGGTGCAGCTGAGGAATGGGAACCTGCAGTACGACCTCCACTACTGGCTGGGCAACGAGTGCAGCCAGGACGAGAGTGGGGCGGCCGCCATCTTCACCGTGCAGCTGGATGACTACCTGAATGGCCGAGCTGTGCAGCACCGCGAGGTCCAGGGCTTCGAGTCAGCCACCTTCCTTGGCTACTTCAAGTCTGGACTCAAATACAAGAAAGGAGGCGTGGCATCAGGATTCAAGCACGTGGTACCCAATGAGGTGGTGGTGCAGAGACTCTTCCAGGTCAAAGGGCGGCGTGTGGTCCGTGCCACTGAGGTGCCTGTGTCCTGGGAGAGCTTCAACAATGGTGACTGCTTCATCCTGGACCTGGGCAACGATATATACCAGTGGTGCGGCTCCAACAGCAACCAATTTGAGAGGCTAAAGGCCACACAGGTGTCCAAGGGCATCCGGGACAACGAGCGGAGTGGCCGAGCCCAAGTGCACGTGTCTGATGAGGGCGCTGAGCCTCAGGCGATGATCCAGGTGCTGGGTGCCAAGCCCACTCTGCCCGATGGTACTGATGACACAGTCAAGGAGGATGCAGCCATCCGCAAGCTGGCCAAGCTCTACAAGGTCTCCAATGATGCAGGTACCATGTCAGTGTCGCTTGTGGCTGATGAAAACCCCTTCGCCCAGGCAGCCCTGAGGACAGAGGACTGCTTCATTCTTGACCATGGCAAAGATGGGAAAATCTTTGTCTGGAAAGGCAAGCAGGCCAGCATGGAGGAGAGGAAGGCCGCCCTCAAAACTGCCTCTGACTTCATCTCCAAGATGGACTACCCCAAGCAGACCCAGGTCTCTGTCCTTCCTGAGGGTGGCGAGGACCCGCTGTTCAAGCAGTTCTTCAAGAGCTGGCGGGACCCAGACCAGACGGATGGCCCGGGCTTGTCCTATCTCTCCAGCCACATTGCCAACGTGGAGAGGGTGCCCTTCGACGCCTCCACCCTGCACACGTCCACTGCCATGGCCGCCCAGCACGGCATGGATGATGATGGTTCCGGCCAGAAACATATCTGGAGAATTGAAGGCTCTGACAAAGTGCCTGTGGATCCCGCCACGTACGGGCAGTTCTACGGTGGTGACAGCTATATCATCCTGTACAACTACCGTCACGGCAGCCGCCAGGGACAGATCATCTATAACTGGCAGGGTGCCCAGTCCACCCAGGATGAGGTCGGTGCGTCTGCCATCCTCACTGCCCAGCTGGATGAGGAGTTGGGAGGTTCCCCTGTCCAGAGACGTGTGGTCCAAGGCAAGGAGCCCGCCCACCTCATGAGCCTGTTTGGTGGGAAGCCCATGATCATCTATAAGGGTGGCACCTCCCGAGAGGGTGGGCAGACGGCCCCCGCCAGCACCCGCCTCTTTCAGGTCCGGTCCAGCAGCTCCGGAGCCACCCGAGCCGTTGAGATAATGCCTAAGGCTGGTGCACTGAACTCCAATGATGCCTTTGTCCTGAAAACCCCCTCGGCCGCCTACCTGTGGGTGGGTACAGGAGCCAGCGATGTGGAGAAGACCGGGGCTCAGGAGCTGCTCCAGGTGCTGCGGGCCCGCCCTGTGCAGGTGGCAGAAGGCAGCGAGCCAGACAGCTTCTGGGAGGCCCTGGGTGGGAAGGCCACCTACCGTACGTCCCCGCGGCTGAAGGACAAGAAGATGGACGCCCACCCCCCTCGCCTCTTTGCCTGCTCCAACAAGATCAGACGTTTTGTGATCGAAGAGGTCCCTGGTGAGTTTATGCAGGAAGACCTGGCCACTGATGACGTCATGCTCCTGGACACCTGGGACCAGGTCTTTGTCTGGGTTGGAAAGGATTCTCAAGAAGAGGAAAAGACAGAAGCCTTGACCTCTGCCAAGCGGTATATCGAGACGGACCCAGCTAATCGCGACAGGCGCACCCCCATCACCGTGGTCAAGCAAGGCTTTGAGCCTCCCTCTTTTGTGGGCTGGTTCCTCGGCTGGGATGACAACTACTGGTCTGTAGACCCCTTGGACAGGGCCCTCGCTGAACTGGCTGCCTAAGGAAGGGCAGGGCCCACCCCTGTCACTGGTCAGTGCCTTCTAGAACTGCCCATCCCTCAAAGAGATCTTATACCAGGGCCGCTCAGATATGTGTGTGTGTGTGTGTGCGTTTTTACAGTAGCCAAAAACAGCCCTGCAAAAATTCAGGGTTCTACCAGAATTGTCTCCAGTATTTGTGCTTTTGGGAATTGAATTCAATAAAAGCTTTTTTGAGGTGTAAAAAAAAAAAAAAAAGAAAGAAAATAGAGGAAAGGGTTTAATCAGAGAACTTATATGAATAAACAATGGATGTGAACTAAGGTGTAGGACTATGGGAGGGAATGGGGTCTTGAGTGGAGGAGATCAAAAGGGAAAGAATTTGGGACAACTGTAACATCATAACCAATAAAATATACTTAAAAATAAAATGACAACAAACAACTATTAACAACTAAATGTAAAAAAAAAAAAATACTAAGCAAACAACCCAACAAGAACAGAATCATAGTTATGGGGATCAATTGGAGGGTAATCTGCCAGGAGGGGGAAGGGGGAAAAGGTGTAAATGGTGCAGGGGTCAAGAAGCATAATTGATAGGAACAAAACAGATGGGGTGGGGGTGGGGTGGCAGACAGAGGAGTACTAGGAAAGGTATGGGAAAGGGTGAAGCCAAAGAATTTACATGCACAACCCATGATGGGGGGGTTGCTGGTGATAAGGGTGGTACTGGGCAAAGAGGGGTAAAAGGAAAAAATTGGAACAACTATAACAGGATAATCAATAAAATAGACTTTAAAATAATAATAATAAGTGGCTTTCAAAGACTGATCTGAAGAGTAAAGTGGATAAACTAATAAAATGGAGTAGGACTCCTAGAGGTAAATGACCCGAATCATTTAACATGCCTGTAGTTTTCCAGACATGCCTATTTGCCTGGTCCAAGTACAGATTAGGGAGAGCATGCTTCAGCCAGGGCTGGGTTTAATCAGGGGAGTCCCCTGAAAAAGAACAGCAAGAGAATTAAGGAATATACAAAGGAAGGCCATGGAATCTGAGTTGGAAAGGAGGCAGGCGAGGATGGGACTTGAAAGGGGAGCAATGACCTCATGGCGGGGCCAATGGAGTATAGAGCATAGTGGTGGGTAAGCCGAAGCAGCTCTACAAGAAAAACAAGATTCCACATTCCTCCTCAAGGTTAATGCCAAGATGAATTTTGTTCCTTCACCAATGTTCATTCACAGAAATTTTTTGTTGAATGACCTATTGCCAATGCTTCATCAAAGGGCTTTCTCCTTGCTTCTGTGCTGGGCTTTTCATATGGTGTGTAAAAATGTTTGAAGTCAACAGGGGTCATAGCTTAGTTCATTTTCTCAGCACTCACAAAAAAATGTTTTCCTCAAAAGCAGTTTTGTTAAATTAAATAATAATATAGTTGTGCAGTGTTTCCAACTCAGTGAACCTTCAACAACTACTTTTCTGTGTTTATTAATTTTTATGTTTCTAGAATAATATTTATTTTATCAAAGCATCATAATCCTTGACAACTACCAAGTCCTGGTTCTTATATCAGGCTCTTTTTTTTTTTTTCTCTGGAAGAATCAAGCATAGCTTTTCATACTTTCACTGTATCATCTTTCATGGGTTATACAGAGAATCTCTCAGAATATTAAATACCAGCTAAGACCCAGAAGGTTAAATGAACTCATGGGGAAATAGTCTCTAAAATGTTGCCCTTTCCTGCTTGCACTCTTCACTTTTTTAATCCTAACGCAAGGATGTTTATTGATTTTAGAGAGGACGAGAGAAACATCAATCAGTTGCCCTCCCATATGCACCCTGACTGAAGATTGAACCTGCAATGTAGGTATGCACAGTGATCTGGGTTCAAACCAACAAATTTGGTGTAGGGGTCTACACTCCAACCAACTGAGCCAGCTAGCCAGGGCTCTTTATTTTATTTTATCCTTATTGTTGATAATTTTTCTCTTGCAATGATTATTTTAATAGTTTCTTAATTCTTAAACTAAATGCAAAATACATTAGGGGAAAAAAGGAGATTGGTTTCCACCATATATCAATAGTTCAAATGAAACCTTGCCATGATCTAGATCTTGAGATCTTGATCCACATTTAAAATGTCATCTGATTCCACATGGCCCTGACATGTGATTCTGGCTTCTCTGTCCCAACCATTATTCCAGCTATTGCATGCTAAGAATACTACTAGATATACAGAATTCTTACTGGTGGTATATCACTGGCAGGATATGTTAAATTGCAACTCCCTGGTAACAGGACGCTTATCTCCGAAGCCTCCTATGATTGACTAATTTGAAACAAAGCAGCAAAACCCGGTGAGCAACAGCCAGAACCAACTGCCATGACTAACAACTTCCCACCCTGGCACTGACCAATTAGTGGAGACCATGACCCTGACAGAACACACCAGGAAAACTAATACTTGGCTGAAATATTTTGCTAAAAGTTCCCCTAAGATTCTGTCCTGCAAGAGAGAGACACAGCAAGCCCCTGACTTTCCCTTCCCTCTCGTCTTCCCCCACAGGCAAGCATCTCCTAAATTCTAAGGGCTCCCAAGAGACTGGCAATGACGGGAGCAATGGGCAGCAGCAGCTCTTTCGGACTAAACCCCTAAACCTGTCCCCAAGGCCCCCTTTTATCTGACTTCCCAGAGGACTAGAGCAGCCCAGCCTAGGCTCTCCTGTTGCTTCTATGCTAAGCCCTGTTTTGTTCCACTGTCCCCAGCCTTAATAAACATACTCAATCACCAGGACTCAGGTTGCAATTCTTCTTGCACAAGGTCAAGAAACCACACACTACTGGCTGGCCCCAGGCAGACAGACTCAGGGCCAGGTTCTGTGCAACTACCAGAAATGGGGAGGGGAGGATGATGATGACTAAGGCACAGGAACAACGGTGGGGGGAGGTGCACAGGCACTCAGATGTTTACTCATATCTAAGAGTAAGGACCTGGCAGGAAACTGGCCTGGACAAAGAGGGCATATGTTGCCTTTTCCTGTCATGAAGAAATTCTCTTTCAGATCCTAATGTTCTCTCATTTCCTAGACCCACAGTTCTCAGTGTCCTCCACCCGACTCCTCCTCAGTTACTCTTTAAGGAACAATAATAGAAACAAACAGCTAACTATTTTCCAGAAGGATATTTATATATGTATATGCATCCTGTGACTATAACGAGTATTTCCAATGAAGTCTGAGGGCATAAAAATCTACAGCATAATTATGGTAAATAAACACGGCCAATAAGCATCAAAGATAGGCCAGTAAGCCGTACGTGTCCCTGCCTTGTGGCAGAGGGTTGGTAATTGTGACCTGCTGGCTTCTGTGAGGTTGAAAACAAGCGTCCCAACCCATGGCAGATGCCTGCCAGTGCTCTGCGGTATCCCTGTAATTCCCTTTACTATTTTCATGCACATTTGCACTTCCACACTGGTACCTGTGTCCCTGTGTGACAGGATGACCTTAAGGTTCCTGGGACCTTCTTAGCCTGCATTCAGCAGAGAGAGCTGGAGGTGTGTGGGGCAACCCTCAGCCAAAGACTGGCCAGCACAGAGGCTTAAGTACTCTAATAAACTGGCCTCTGATTTGCCTACTCTGGTGAGTCCTGCACTGTCTCCAGAACTTTCCTATGAAGATCTTCCCTTATTCAGTTTTACAGACGAAGGCTGAGAGTCTAATGATACATAAATTAAAAATAGGGCACAATCCCCTGCAGGGTTTGAGTATTCCTGTGACAGGACTGTGCCACCCAGAGCAGTGATGATGAGTTTCCCTTCAAGATTCCACACCTCTCCACAGTTAGATTCTTTAGGACATGACACTGTCCTAAATTGTCCTCCACTTGTCCCAAATGTGAGCTCTTGCCTCCCTCTTTGGGCTGGAAGCTCTCAAAGTATCTGAACCTTGTCTTCCTTTCACTCTACATTTTGCAGAGCCCAAGTAGACAGCAGCCATGTTCTGAGTGGAGCCATAAGGAACAATGTGTCCCTTCCCCAAATGGCCCACACTACTCCTGATTCTCAATCTTTGCCCTTGACACTCCTACCTGATATCCACTGTTGCTAGCTATCACCATCTAATCCCTCCCTCTGACAGTCTGCCAGAATCCTTTTCTGACATGAAGATAGGATAAAATACCCCTTCCATCTGCAAACATATGACCCTTGAATAGAATGAGGTCACTCTGCCCATTCTGGCCCCTACTCTTTGAAATGACCCCACCTCCAGTGGGTACCAGTGAAGACAAAGTTTAGGGGACAAGGATTGTCTAAATCAAGATTAAAATGTAGGTTACTTGTATTGTTTAGGTCATAGGCATAGACTAAGTTCACCTTGCACACTCTTAGAGAAAGACATTAGCTTAAAATATTAGGCATAATTGGGGTATAAGAGAAATTTTCTCAGAAGAAAATTGTTATACCAAATGTGCATTAGGTGTATGTTAAGACAGGAATCCCAGAAGACAGCTAGAATGGGGTGGGGGTGGGGGGTGCATGGGCAGATGGCAGAAGAAGGCTCCCACTACCAGAGAGGGATAGGGAACTGTTGAGCCTAACTGCCACTTCATGCATCAGACCTCATCTTACAGAGCAAGTAAGAAGCTTTGAGGAAACCACCCTAAATGGAGCACCTTCTATCTATTCATTGGACCCTATTCCCTCCTTCCTCTGCTCCTTGCTCAGGAGCCAAGAAACTTTAAGGGCCAAAGTCATTCACACACTTCACACAGGGGTGTAGCCAAGAGCCAAAGGAGCCTCTGCAATCCACCCCACCCCCACCCCCACCCCCACCTCCGTGCTTGCTTTAAAAAGACAAAAGCCTTTGTCTTCATTCTCCTTCAGATCCCTAAATTGCCAAGGGGAAAAACAATTACAAAGGAAAATAATAAAGAACTTTAATCAGGGGTTTTCAAGTTCAAACTTGGCACAAGTGTGTCTCCTCAGTCCTATAGTATCCATACTGTCCCTCCCTCACCAGTGTTTGTAAGTATCCCTGCTAGGCTAGGGGCCCTCTGGCCAGAAATCATACAGAAGCACCTGTCTGATCATAAGGGAATGTTGGATTCCCTGGGAGTGAGCAGGGATCCTACACCCCGAGCAGTGCAGAAACCTGAAGCCACCATGACTCTGCAGAACCAGTCTGGTTAGTGTTTTCTCCCACCCCCACCCAGTCCTCTGGCCCTGTACCCACTGACTGTTCAGTAAGTGTGGTCTGAATAGGTACAACCAACACCTACAGGCTTTCATTCAATTTGTGGTTTACTACAAAACGAAGGTCAAAAGCTATCAGGTCTTCCAAAATCAGTGTCTAGGCTTAATATCATTCCAAACAAATCCCAAGGAATAAAATTTGACTAGAAGAATTAATGTATGAGCATTGCCAAGAAAACTGGGCAGGGATAGAAAGTGAAGTTAACTTGCCCTGCCAAACACAGCCTGGATTACATAGCTGGCAAGGATTACAGCTCTGCGCAGAGGTAAATTTATTCACCAAATGATGCTGGGCCTGGGGGTAAACTAGTGAGGGAAGGGGGAGAATTAAGTAGCATTCTTACTACACAAACCACTTAACAAAAAATTCCAGTAATCCGTAAAACTGAAACCATAAAAATTAGAAGAAAAGATAAATGACTAGTTCATGGATGCAAGAAAGGCTTTTTGAGCACAGGAGCCATTAAAGAATCTAAAGAAAAAGTGAGAACATTCAAAGACACAAAACATTAGTTTTATTTAACAGAAAGTCATGAATACTCAGCACTTGTACAACAAAAATCTGGACAGTGAAATAAGGAGTGTGATTTAGATACCATCTCACTTACCCTGGTACCATGAGTCGAAGTCACATCCCAGACTGGCCTCAGGAGACATGGCTTCTGTTTTCAGCCCTGTGGGGAGATGTGGAAGTTTGGCTCATTTCTGGGAACTCAAATGTTCTTGTGCATCTTAACAGTGAAAGGGATCTTCTTTACCATAAGAAGAGATATTTGTCTCAATTCATTTTTTAAAAAGTATTCTTGTAATCAAACCAGAGTTAAATGCAATATAATATTAGTTCTTTGGGAAAAAATCTGTAATGATTTTGTCAATGAGGAAAGAAATGTTTTACTAAGCAAATAAAGTTCATCTGCTTAACTATTTAAATGAGCTAAATGTTTGTATTTTTGAATTTTGTATTCCTGACCAAATATAAAATCATACGTGAAAACCAAAATGTCTGTTTATTTCATCCAGTGGGTAAAATAGACTTAATTCATAAAACACAAATGTTTCCACCAAGTCTGATTTTAAAAATTCTCAACTTTTCAGAATCTCAGGTGAATGGAGAATTACAGGTTGATTCCTTCATTATCTACTTTCATTTTTTTTTTTAGAATTTGATTCTTTTTTTTTGACTTTATTGTTGTTGTATTAAATCCATCCCCTTTTTGCTCCCCTCTGTTCCCCTCCCCACCCACCCATTCCTCCCAAAGTCAATCCCACCTGTTCTACTTTCATTTGATTGAATAAAAATGAGATATAAATTCACAGCAGCAATTAGAATACCTCCTGAATTTGCTTCCCATTTGGACACTATAAAGCTCAGCCACATCATTTAAATCAATCTTACAAATGTTTCAAAATAAAAATCAGCATAACTTTATAAATTTTCCTACAACTTTTGGTAATATTCAAAGTTAATGCCAGTGGTCCTTGACACCAAAGATTCTTGACCAGAATAAGAATGAAACGCACCCCACCCCAAAAGAATGAAATGCCCGTAGCCTCATATCCCACTCCCCCCAAAATACAGCTTTATTTTTTGAAAGAATTCTACAAAATGGCTGTTTAGACTTTCATGAAACCATTAGCAAGTTTTAAAATAGTCTCTACTCCAAAAAAAAAAAAAAAACAAAACCCAAAACTGTCATTTAATCATTCATTCAGCCCTGGCTGGTAGCTTAGTGGATAGGTGCCAGCCTGCAAACCCAAAGGCCGCTGGTTTAATTCCCAGCCAGGACACATAACCAGGTTGCAAGCCAGGTCTCCAGCAACGTCTATAGCTGGAGGCAGGTGAAAGGCAACCATACATTCATTGATGTTCCTCTCCCTCTCTACCTCTCTTCCTTCCCCTCTCTCTGGAAATAATAAATAAAGTCTTTAAAAAAATGTTTTTAATCATTCATTCATTCATTCAATATGTGATAAGCTGTTGAGTGGTTTAGTGGCTCTATTAGCCTATGTGGTTCCATTCACACTCTCAACTGACACTCCACACTTCTCAGGGATGAACAACCTGAGATAGACTAACCCCTGACCCATCACAACAGATTCTCGCTGTACACCAGCAGGTAGAAGGTTCTAGATGGTCTGGCTCATCACTACAGACTCTTCACCCCCCCCCCCCCCCCCCCCAACCCCTGGCTTAAGAATCCCCTGGATCCACATCCAAAGGAAGTTCTGCTTTGACCTTTCTGTTCCACCTCTGGCCTCACTCTGGGTAAGTTTGTCAAATGGAGATAACTTTAGTATTTCCAGTGCCCCTGTACTTCTGTGTCTCTAGTTGCTTATTGAAAATTTCTATCTGGGGTGACATACAGGACTTTTAAACTCAACAAGTTAAAAAATCACACTACCTATCTCCTCCCCACTCTCTTCGTTAGCCACACATGCAGGAATGTATACCCATACATGTGCATACATGCACACAAACACCATATTCCTGAACTCACAAACACAGCCACCTAAACACTCCTTTCCTTGACTTCTGTGACACGCCCTCCCTCCCCCAATTCAACACAGATCTCAGGGGCTTACTTTCAAGGCTTTGGAAAAATCTGAGAGACAAATCTTGGGATAAATTTGCTCAGCACTGGTATCTAGAAACATCTGCAGGTGGACAGTAAACTCACCCAGCTATGTTTCTCCGATCATAGTATCACTTACCAAGGCTCCTCTGCTAGCCCACAATTCTGCTCTGAATTCCTGAAAATAGAAACTCCAGCTTCCTCAGTTCATCTCCTCTCTTAAATGTAATATAGCCTGAATAGCCAGAGTTACAGAGCTGTGAAAAGTGCCTGATACATAGTAGGTTGTAAGCAAAGCCTTTTTAAAAAGCAACTGATCTTAAGCCCTGGCTGGTGTGGCTCAGTGGATAGATGCCGGCCTGCAAACTCAAAGATCCCTGGTTTGATTCCCAGTCAGGGCACATAACCAGGTTGCAAGGCAGGTCTCCAGCCAGCTCCTTGGCTGGAGGCAGGTGAAAGGCAACCATACAGTGATGTTTCTCTCCCTTTCTTTCTCCCTCCCTGCCCTTTTCTCCGAAAATAATGAATAAAATCTTAACAACAAAAACAAACAAACAAAAAAAAAACCCTGATTTTAAACAATGGGGGCTTGTTCAAATGGGGGGTGCGATCAGCAGCCATTGTTTCAGGTTGGAGGCACCCAGGGAGTGACTGATGCCACCTTTTCATGAGTAGACATTGACACTATCCACACCTTCAGCTCCCCCAAAGACAGGAAGAGAGACAACTGAAAACTCAGGGTGTATGTTCCCATTCAGGTGATCAACCAAAATGTACCACCAGTATTGGAACCCCTAAATTGCCGTTCCACATACATAGCTGCATCTGAGGTATTATTCTCAGGGAAAGCTAAGTGAAAGCTGCAGGCTTCTGGGTGGTGTGAAGACAACTGCCTAAGGCTTGTTTGCATTTTTTATCTGACTCCTCAGCTCCTTCAGATCTGATCAAATCTGGAGAACTGACTCATGTTAACCAGGGTCACAGAAACTGGCAGACCAATAATTCACCCTAGATTTATAAGGGGGGATTAGATTTAATATCCAGAATATACATTTTTACTATCTGAGTGCCAGCTTTCTTCAGAAACTGCCAGATGTCAGAAGGTGAACTTTTAAAAACCATTTGGGTGAACTAAACATTTCCTCAAGTAGCTGCCTTGAAACAATAGATCCAGAAGATGTTTCATAAGGAAGAGTGTTCTGTGGCCAAATGAAGTTGGCAAACATTCTATATTATGACATCACCCTAAAAAGTCCCAATGCACATTATAATGAGAAGGCACTGAAAATCCTTCAGTGAGAAAAGCCTGCTTAACATTAACATCACTCTAATACATTTTACCACTGCAACTCTTTAGTAATTCTTTTGCAAAGTGGCATCCTAAAACACAACTGGGTGAATTCTCCTCCAAACATACACTGTATGGGATGTGCCTCTGAACACAGCCACCTTTAACAAGTCAGCCAAAGTTTTAGCTTTGGGGCTTTGACCTCTCTAGGCATCTGTTTCTCACCTACCAAATGGAATTAATAACATTGTTATGAGAAATAAATGGGGTATCATCTGTTAAAACATTTTATAAAGTTCCATGAAAAGATGATTCTCTGCTAAGGATATATATACTTCTTGCTGTGTAACGCCTCATAATGCACTTATAAAGGGATACTTTTGTTCTTTCTTTGAATGCCCATTCTTGCGTGCTAATTAGTAATCACCTAGGTTTCAACTTTAGGGAGTTCAGTGGGCAAGTGGGGTCCAGTGCATATTGCTCATTAAGTGATACAAATACAAGGAATTCTGGGGTGCTAAGGTGGGTACCTTCCCCCCAAAAGTGAGGGAGGTCAGAGAAAGCTTCCCAGCTGAAACTTTAGGAATCTTGAAGGTTCATTAAGAGGGTTGAAGTATAAGGGGAATGGGACATAATGTCAAAATGATATAATGTGGGGAATATGTGAAGAATGGGCCCAATTAAGGTTGACCTCCCAGTGTTGGATGCCCTTGCACAGAGGAGAAATCAGTTATGTCTCCTCTAAGCAAAGGAAAAGATTTAGCTCAGTAAGGAGGTTGTTTCTTGAGAGTAGAACTTCTATTTGGAGTGGGGTAGTGACCCCTGAATTTAGAGAAGGGGTGGGGGATTTTTTGGTGAGGATGAGGGCTTCTAGGAAGTTATCTCTAAACAAGCACATACCATAGCCCTAGAAGGACCCCTGCACATGGGGTCAAGTGTGGGCTATTTTAGGTCTTCTCTGTTTAGATAATGTCTGCCAGAGAATTTATTTAAACAAGAAAGCCTTGGGAGCAGATTGGGCCTTCTTCTCTCATGGCCCCAGCCTCTGACTGCTAAGAGCAGAGTCCCCAAACCTCCAAGCTACTGTCAACCACCAGCCTTCTCCAGTTTCAAATGCAAGGGCCTCTCACTGCACAGGCCCCTCCCCATCCCTGGCTCCTTGTATCCTTTATTGTGCTTCCAGAGCACTGGGAATTCACCAGTGTTCTAGAGACCTATTGAGATCTGAGGCAAAAAGAAATGTGTGTCTCTAGGATGAACAGGGTAAAAAGTAAATAAAGCTCTACAGTCCAAAAACATGACTATATATAAAACTAGCATTGCCTAATCTGTTGCATGTCACTGCCAACCCTCATAAACCCCCAAGTGGAGACCAAACACACTGAGGGTGCTTGGAAATGATCATTCCCAATGCACAAGATGTAGGATCATAACAACAACCCATCTTTACTTAAAATGTTGGTCTTTTGTTCATCGTGGGGTTTTTATAATAAATTTGATTTTTAAAATATTGTATTAAAACACTATCTTAATTACTGAGAACCCCCACATGTTTATTTTTGCAGAAATATTTACAGTCCTGGTGGCTGAAGAATGCTGAGGGTTTCCTTTTTGATAACAGCATGTTCCTAAGAAACCTCAGTGTGCCTGAAACCCTCAGGCCTGCAAGAAAATGGGGCGCCAGTGCGGAGCAGGGTCAGTGTTGACCTCTTCTGTTGAATTTGGAAAGCCCCAAGGATTTGAGAGCTTTAAGAATAGAAAAGCCTCTTTGAACCCAGGGGGCTGGTATTTATTGCCTTGTATTTCTTGGCAGCATATTACGGATTCTAAAACTGAATTCTGCAAACCCTGCTGTCTCCCAGCCATCAAGGGGCGTCCAGTGACGGGTGGGTATACGCTGGACGGGTAGGAATAGAGGCCAAGGGTGGAGGCTTCAAAGTGGGAAATTGGCCCTGTCCCTTCCGGGCAGGAATCTTGGGCTCCTCCTACGCCTGCTGCGCCACCACAATCAATCACTGCTATATTTCTTGAGCCCCCCAGCCAGGACTCGCTGACCCCTCCTGATGAGGCTACTAGCTAGGGGAGGAAATCTCCAGCCGAAAAGCCTGCCTCGGGCTCTGGCTGGGCGCACTAGCCAGAGTCACCGCCGGGGTCCGGATCTGTGCGACCCCAACTCCCGCCCGCGTACTTGATACCCCGTAGGCGTCCCCGCAGGTATAACTAGGCAAAGGTCCCTACCTCCTTTCCCTCGCGCGCGCGTGCACACACTCATACGCACCCACCCGGCACCTCAGGCCACCACTTGGTCACACCCCCTCAGCGGCCCCGCACCCCATCCCGCAAAGGTCAACTGAGGATACCCACTGGCCCTGCCCCGGCCAGCGGCCGCCTCACAGCGCGGTAATGCCACCCGGCCCTAGTCCAGGCGTCCCGACTACCCGCTGGCCCCTCCCCCAACGGTCCCCAAGACCTCCGAGGACGCTCGCCTGCGCTCTCCCCGGGTCTCTCCCGGAGAAGAGCAGCAACCTGCCCTTTGAAACCCACAAGGCCACCGCCAGCGCCCCGGTGTCTTCCAGGGAGCACAGAGGGTGGGTCTCCCCTATCGCCGCCACCCCTTACCTCGCGCAGGACGTCCCGCAGGCCCCCGAGGCGGGGGTGATCGGTGGCCCCGCGCACTAACGCGGGGCTGGGTGTCTAACATCAGGGAAGGGAGAGAAGGAAGAGGAAAGGGGAGGGGAGAAAAAGGGGGGAGGGAAGGGCTTTGTGTTCGCCTCGGCCCTCCCTGGGCTCCAGTGCTACTAGCCAGCCCTCACCCGCCCCTCGAGGGGGTTGATCTGAGGGACCGAGGATAGCGCCCGTGCGACCCGGGGTCTCGCCCCCCCCCCGCCCCCACTACGGCGCCTTCTCCGCCCCTCCGGGTGTGCGGCTTCTGAGCTTACCCTGGGACTAGGAACCCCAGTTGTTACGCGGGAGAAGCGGGATTCAAAAGTTTATCTAACCCGAAGCCAGCGTGGCCTGACCGACTCCCGACCGGCCTGGGCGTAGCCTCCCATCTCCTCTGCACTCCTGCGGGAGGACTGGAGCTTTGTTCTCGGAGATTCGTTCCTGTCTTCTTCCCACTCATTGAAGAGCAGCACAAACGCGCACGCACCCGAGACCCGGGACCAGCCTGCTGCCGCCAGGGCCCAACCGCAGACCCGGGCTTGGCGGGTCGGCGGCAAAGCTCGGGCGGAGGCCTCTGCGGTCCGGCCCTTTGTCTCAGTCCGGACCCTCTAGAAGCCCAGGCGACTGCCGCGGCCCCACCACTGGTTGTCTTTGCTGGGAAAGGGCCGCCTAGCCCCGCCCGGCCCGGGGGAATGGGAGGTGGGATGTGCTTGAAAAGACTAAGCCCGGAGACTTTTATCAGGTCCTGGGGAGGCTACAGGGACTGGCGAGGGAAGCTGGGACCTGCGGCCAGCTCCGGGCTTGGAACAGAGGCAGACTGGTCCCTCGTCAGCTTCCTGCGGAGTTCCACTTTCCCGCTGGGTTGAGCACCTTTGGGTAAAAACTGCTAACAGTGGTAGAGTTACCCAAGTAGTTGGTGTTGCAAAAGAAAAGCCTCAAGGGCACCTGTTTTGGACAGAAGCCGAAAAAGGAAACGAAGAAGGACCTTATTTTTGTTCTTGTGATAGGAAATTCAGCAAGGTGACAGAAATTTAGCCATAGATAGAGGATCCACTTTAGGATAGGCTCCATTTCAACAGACTAACTGCGCACACTTTCCCTTCTGTATTCCCAGCTTGCTCCGCTTCTGATCGCTAAGCAAAAAGTATATAAGGAAGAAGGAACCCATGCTTGGGGCCCAGAATTTGGAGATTGACTCCTCTGGGTCCATGCTCGGAATAAAGTGCCTACTTTTTCCCTCATCTTGGTGTTCTGCCCGAGTCCTTCCCGCAACATTCTTACATTGCTTTTGGCCAGCAGCAGCAGAAACTTTTATTGGTGTTAATTTTTGTGAATCTTGCCTTCTAAAATGCCAAGGTTTATTTATTATTTATGATCAGCTCAGTTCACAGGCAAGGCAAACAACCAATTGCAGTATGGCTTTGTTTCAAGTAACCCTTTCCATAAATAATTGAACATTTGCTATGCTCCAGGCACTGAGTCAATGCTTGGGATACACTGGTAACAGAAAGATCTCCCCACCCTGGTAGGACTGACTTGCTGAAGGGATGGGGGTCAGGGGTGGGAAACAGCAAACACCGCAGAGTACACTTTCACAAACTTAGGTGGGATAGCTTATTGCTTCTAGACTACAAGCCTATGAAACATGTTACTGTACTGAATACTTCTGGTAATTATAACATAATGGCAAGTATATGTGTGTCTAAACATAGATAAGGTACAGTAACCTTGGCTGGTGTGGCTCAAGCCTGGGCCTGTGAACCAAAGGGTCAAGTCCCATTCCAGTCAGGGCACATGCCTAGGTTGCAGGCAGGGTCTCCAGATGGGGACATGTCAGAGGCAACCACAGGTTGATGTTTCTCTCCCTCTTTCTCCCTCCCTTCCCCTCTCTCTATAAATAAATATTTTTTAAAGAAAAGGCACAGTAAAAATACGGTATAAAAGATAGAAAATGGAACACCTGTATACAGCACTTACCATCATGGAGCTTTCAGGACTGAGAGTGCTCTGGATGAGTTAGCAAGTTAAGAGGTGTGAAGGCCTAAGGCATTACTGTAGACTATAACACTGTCAGCTTAGGCTATACTCTTAAGGTTTAGCTCTTCAATAATAAATTAAACTTCACTGTCACATTTTTACTTTATAAACATTTTCAGTTTTGACTCTTTTGTGATAAACACATTGTCCTTGGCTGGGTTGCTCAGTTGGTTGGAGTATTATCCTGTATACCAAAAGGTTGCAAGTCTGAGTCCCTGCCAGGACAGGGACCTAGGTTTCTGGTTCTATTTCTAGTCAGGGTACATACAGGAGGAAACCAATCAAATTCTCTTCCCCCACCCCTTCCTCTCTCTGAAATCTATACATAGGAGGTTTGTGCAGAAGGTATCCAGGCATGTAATATGAAAAATAGAGACATTTATTGAAGAAGATACCAGATACAGGAAACATTGTACATAGGACAATGATGCCTAAGTCCCATTCAAAGTAGGCACCTTGGGACCTCGCACAGTTCTCCCAGTTACAATCAATTGCCCCATCATATTTTCCTGAATCTCATTTGTGGTTTGAAATCTCTTTGCTTTCAAGTGATTTTAGTTTTGGCAAAAGCCAGAAGTCAGAGTGTCAAATCTGGGCTGTAGAGGGTCTGAGTCACCTGGGTGATTTGTTGTTTTGCCAAAAAAATTTGCACTAGACATGATGTGTGAGCAGGAGTGTTGTGGTTATGAACCTGCCTGCCAATCACCAATTGTAAGAAAGCAGGGATGGGGTCTCCAAAGTCCCCACAGCTTTGGGTTTTGGGAAAGCTGAAAGAAGATAATACAGCTTTTACAATACTTTGCATATCTATGGCAAATTTGTAACTAGATAACAGATGTACTGCAGCCCAGGGCAAAAGGACAGATGATAGGCTTAAGATACTTTTTTTTTTTTTTTAACAATGAGGTGTGGTGCTCTGGAGCAGCATTAAAAATTAGGGAGAACCTTGAGGATAAAAGGAGAGAAGCCACACAGTCTAAACAGGGATGTAGATGAGAGTTGGCTAGAAGGTCTGGACAGACTTCATGCATACATATGTACTGGGTGAGGATAAAAAAGCAAAACAGTTATATTACAGTACAAAAATATTTTCTTCATAGCATTATCTATTTTTTTTTTAATTAAACTTTTTTGTTAAAAACTAAAACATAAACCCACATGAGCCGAGGCCTACACAGGATCAGAATTATCAGTATCACTGACTTCCACTTTCATATCTTGTCCTATTGGAAAGTCTTCATGGGCATTAACATGTATGGAGGGGTCAGCTATGAAAACAGTGCCTTCTGCTAGAATATCGCCTGAAAGACCTTCCTGAGGCTCTTCTTTAGGTGTTGTCACTCTTCGAATATGTCCGTGGTGGTGTGCTTGGTTTGTTCCTTTTTCTCCACCACAGATTTCCTGGTAAGCAGATAATGGTGCACCATGAACATTCCTCTCTATTAACGAAAACTTTTCAATGTTGGGGGTTCATATTTTCACACTTTTTAAGGAGAATGTAGAGATCTGCAAAAGCTTCTGCTGAATTTTCTTGGGGTTCTTCTTTCACTTCTGCAGTTTCCTTTCGCTGCCCCTTCTTCACCTGTGTGTTCCTGTTTCACTTCCAAGAACTCATTAGTCAAAACCTCAGGAACCACCTCTAGGAGCTCCTCAATGTCATCTTAACTACACCCAGGTTAAAGTTGTTTACCATATCAACCATATCCTTGTTGATTTTGGCAACTTTTACATTACAATGTTATGACAGCTATGACATAAGGAAGCAATAAAAATTTTTCATCTCAATTGTAGTTTTATGTAACCATCATAATAAACATAATTCTGTGGCACATGACTATTTTAAAAGTAGAACTATAACAGCGGGGTAGACTCTCTGGCTGAAGGGGTCCTCAGTTTTTTAATGGGCTCCATATTTCCACCTCCAGGAATGACTCTTAACAGAGTTTGGTGAAAAGGAAATGTATTTTGTTTATTTGAGGGGTATACAGATTTATATTAAAGATGCAATTATGCCATTAAATCCCACTCCCTTTAAAAGTACCCAAAATATATAGTCCTGCCTGATTAGGCTAGTTTTCAAAGATAAGCAAAAGATACCTTCTTTCAGAAACACAACAGTTCATAACTTGGCAATTCTAGTTATAAATTCAAAGTTCGAGAGGAGGAAGATGGCGACAGAGTAGAGAGCAGTGCTGATGGTGTTCTCGAGTACCAAAGCAGCTAGAGGACAGGATAGGGAGCAGGGAGCATGAGACGTCTTCAGGACCCTAGGGATTGGAGCGGGCAGCATCTGGACACAGGGGAGCACAGCCCAAAGGCAGAGGAGGCCAGCAGGACAGTAGGTGAGGCATTCTTGGCCTACCAGCCGGCAGGCCTAATTCAGCTCCAGGCAGGGGCAGCTCTGCCCAGAGGGGCGTGTCTGACTGAGGCCAGCTATGGGCTCCCTGGCGACTGGAAGTCTCAACAGTGAAGTGTGGGCAGCGAGGGCAAACACCATAGGGAAGGCGGAATTGAACTCTTGCAGGGGAGGGACTGTGTGAGAGACTCACTCTGGCAACGGGGAGAGGAGGCTCCTCTCGGGGCTAGAGGTGGAGAAGAGTCCTGCGGGAAGTCGGAGCAGGGGAGCAGGGAAGTGCACCAGCTGCGGCGGCAAGAGGGCCTAAAATGGTGCTGCTGGGCTACCGGGGAAACAGCAGCTAGAAGCCCCTGAGAGGGGGGAGGCCCAGCCCTGCGCACCCACACAGGCCCCCAGGCTCCGCAGAAACTCCAAACGGCAAGCCGGGAACAAGTAGTGGTGGCAACTGACCCACCATTGCCGGAGACAAAGGCCGCACCCCAACGCCTGGGAGGGGCTCATCACAGAGGCTGCATAAGGGACTCCTCGGAGAGCTGGTTGGCTTGGAGGATTGGTGCCCGCCCCGGAAGGGCGGGGCAGTGTTGAAGGACAGGGGCGGCCTCCTCCCAGAACTGCGGGGGCGGGGCCAGTCCTCACAGGGACCAGCAAACTTTGGGGCTGCCCTGCAGGGGTGCTGGATGCTCCTCACGGGCAGGAACCTCTGCCAGGAGTGGAAGGGGGCACCCTGTGGGCTCCAGAATACCGGCAGCCCTAAAAGCCAGCCAGGCTGCGGAAGGCCCAGCCTACCTGGCGGCAGACACTCAGAATCAGCCCTGACTAAGACAATCAGAGGCCCTGCCACGCGCCAAGACCCCCTAGAATATAGACTATAGACTGTAAAGTTCTGACCAAGAAAAAGAGGCAGCCTCAGGAAAGGGATTGCTGCTAATCTCAAGCACCTGAGTTATACCGAGAGCAATATGAACTATTAATCCCCAACATATCCTTTGCAAAAGTTACTTCTCACATATTCTTAATCCCCCCACCATACCTCAATCCACCTAAATACCCAAGACCCTCCCCCTACTCTCAAATTAAAGTCTACTCACTCTGGTTATAACGCATTCCCAGACCTCAATCTAACTATTCCTCCCTTCCCCAGCCACCTAAACCCTTTCTTTATTCTTTTCTTCCTTCCTCTTTTTTTTTTTTTTTTTTTTTTTTTTTTTTTCCTTTTCTT
>PVIW01011934.1:0-34732 GCA_004026585.1 Noctilio leporinus | reverse complement strand
CTCCCCACCCCCACCCCCTATTTTTTTTTTCTTTCTTCTTTCTTTTTTCCCTGATAAAGCCCACTGGTCCTGGCTCCAACTGGACCAAACAGAGACTATAAAGGGTGAATAGATACCTAAACCCTTTCTTTATTAATATTGATTTCCCTGTGTCTTGTGACTTTCTCCCTTTTTTTTTCTTTCTTTCTTTATTTTCTCTGCTAAAACTCCTCAGTTCCAGGCTCCATCTGGACCAGTCAGGGATTATTAAGCATGAACAGCCTTCTAAACCCTTTCTTCTTATTATCATTATGATTTTTATTTCTTTGTTCCTTTTCTTTTTGATTTTGTGTGTGTGTGTGTTTTGTTTTTTCTGCTAAAAGACCACAGGTCCAGAATACAATCAGACAGCCCAAATAAAGGACACACCAAGAACAGCAAGTGGAGAAAATCTGGGAGACGGCAACATTGAACTCCACAAATCTCCTATCACAGAAGGTTGCTCAACTAAGGCAAGGAAGCATAGCAGGTTAACCAAGGAAAGACCACAAATAAATAAAAAGCAAGCAAGAACAGACCCCCAAAATGGGGAAAAAAGAATCAGTCTATCACCAAAAGAAAAGAAAGAATCCCCAGAAAGACCACAAAATGAAACAGAGGCACCTGGAATATCAGATAAGGAATTCAAAACAATGATGATAGAGAAGCTCAGTGAGCTCAGCCACATCAAAGAAAACTATAAACAACTCCAGGAGAACTACAAACAACTCCAGGGAAATTATAAAGAACTCCAGGGAAATTACAAAGAACCCCAGGGAAGTTACAAGGAACTTACTGAGAACTACAACAGCATGAAAAAGGACATAGAAACTATCAATAAGTGCCAGTAGGAAATGAAGAATACAATTTCTGAGTTGAAGAATACAGTAGAAGGAATCAACAGCAAGCTAGAGGAAGCAGAGGACCGGATCAGCGAGTTGGAGGATAATGTGGACAAATACTCCAAGACAATACAAGAGAATAAAAAAAGGCTGAATAAGACTGAAGAGCGGATAAGAGAGCTGCAGGACAACATGAAACCTAACAACATCCATACCATAGGGATACCAGAAGGAGAAGAGAAACAAGGAATGGAAAACCTGTTCAAAAAAGTCATGATAGAAAATTTCCCTAACATGATGGGTGAAAACATTAATCAAGTTCAGGAAGCACAGAGGGTCCCAATGAGGATCAACCCAAACAGACCAATACCAAGGCACATTATTATTAAAATGGCTAATTTCAAAGACAAAGACAGAATCCTAAAAGCATCAAGAGAGAAAAGACAAATAACACACAAAGGGGCTCCAATAAAGCTATCAAATGATTATTCAACAGAAACAATTCAAGCCAAAAAGGAATGGCAAATAGCTTTTCAAGTCATGGTAAACAAAGGCCTGCAACCAAGAATACTCTACCCAGCAAGGCTCTCATTCAAGATAGAAGGAGAAATAAGGAGCTTCCCAGACAAAAAAAAAAAAAAGACTAAAAGAATACATCTCTACCAAACCAGCATGGCAAGAAATGCTAAAGGGTCTGCTATAAAATAAGTAAACAAATAAAATGAAGAAACAGAGAAAGCCAAAGAGGAATACAGACACAAAGGGAGAAAATGGCAATGAATAAGTATCAATCAATAATAACCTTAAATGTAAATGGATTAAATGCACCAATCAAAAGACATAGGGTAGCCGAATGGCTAAGACAACATGACCCACATATATGCTGTCTTCAAGAGACCCACCTCAGAACAAAAGATCGACAGATTGAGAGTGAAGGGATGGAAAACTATATATCAAGCGAATGGACATGAAAAAAAAGCTGGAGTAGCAATACTGATTTCAGACAAAATAGATTTTACAATGAAGGACATAAAAAGGGACAAAGATGGACATTCCATAATACTTAAGGGAACAATCCATCAAGAAGAAATAACTCTGACAAACATATACGCACCCAACATAGGAGCTCCTAAATATATAAGGAAAATCTTGGAAGACTTTAAGAAAGACATAGACAGCAACACACTAATAGTAGGGGATTTAAATACACAACTATCAACAATGGACAGATCTTCCCAACAAAAAATCCCCAGAGATGTTGTGGCATTGAACAACACTCTAGAGGAAATGGATCTGACTAATGTATACAGAGTCTTTTACCCCAAAGAAGCAAAATACACATGATTTTCAAATGCATATGGATCATTCTCCAAGATAGACCATATGGTATATCACAAGACAAGCCTCCACAAATACAGAAAAATTGAAATCATACAAAGTATCTTCTCAGATCACAATGGCTTGAAACTAGAAACCAATCTCAAGGGAAAAAAACAAAAATTCTCTAACTCATGGAGACTGAATAACATGCTTTTAAGCAATGAAGGGATCAACAATGAGATCAAAGATGAAATCAAAAAGTTCCTGGAAACAAATGACAATGAACACACAATAGCCCAAAACCTATGGGATACAGCAAAGGCAGTTCTCAGGGGGAAATTTATAGCAATACAGGTCTTCCAAAAAAGGTTACAAGAAGACTATAAAGACTATCTAACAACAAAGTTACAAGAACTAGAGGAGCAACAAGAAACAAAGCCCAGAGCAAGTAGAAGAAAGGAAATCAAGATCAGGGCAGACCTAAATAACTCAGAGATTCAAACTACAATTAGAAGAATCAACAGGTCCAGGAGCTGGTTCTTTGAAAATATTAACAAAATTGACAAGCCCTTATCCAGACTCATCAAGAAAAAGAGAGAGAGGACCCAAATAAACAGAATCAGAACTGACAGAGGAGAAATCACAACTGATACCTCAGAAATACAAAAGACTGTAAGAAATTACTACAAACAACTCTATGACAAAAAAAAAAAAAATATATATATGACAACCTGGATGAAATGGACACATTTCTGGAAAGGTATAATCTACCAAAACTGAACCCAGAAGAAGCAGAACGCCTGAATAGGCCAATAACAACTAGTGAAATCCAAGAAGTCATCCAAAATCTCCCAAAGCACAAAAGCCCTGGACCAGATGGCTACACAGGTGAATTTTACCAAACATTTCAAGAAGAACTAACTCCTATCCTCCTCAAACTATACCAAAAAATTCAGGAAGAGGGAAGACTCCCAAACTCTTTCTATGAGGCCTATATTATTCTAATCCCAAAACCAGGGCAAGGTACAACTAGGAAAGAAAGCTACAAGCCAATATCTCTGATGAACATGGATGCTAAAATTCTCAACAAAATATTGGCCAATCAGATTCAGCAGTAATTACAAAGATAATACACCATGATCCAGTGGGCTTCATTATAGGGATGCAAGGTGGTACAACATTCATAAATAAATAAATGTAATACACCACATCAACAAATTGAAAGATAAAAACAATATGATCATATCAATAGATGTTGATAAAACATTTGAAAAAGTGCAGCAACCATTTATGATAAGAACCCTCAGCAAAATGGGAATAGAGGGAGCATACCTCAACATCATAAAGGCCATCTATGACAAACTGAAGCCAACATCATGCTTAACGGACGAAAACTGAAAGCTTTCCCCCTAAGATCAGGAACGAGACAAGGCTGTCCACTTTCTCCACTTCTATTCATCATTGTCTTGGAAGTTCTAGGTATAGCCATCAGAGAAGAAAAAGGAATCAAAGGTATCTAAATTGGAAAGGAGGAAGTCAAACTGTCATTATTTGCAGATGATATGATAGTGTATATACAAAACCCGATGGGCTCCACCAAAAACTTACTCAACCTAATAAGCAAATTTAGCAAAATAGCTGGGTATAAAGTCAATATACAGAAATCAAAAGCATTTTTGTATACCAATAATGAAATAACAGAAATAGAAGCGAAAAAACAAATCCCATTTACCATAGCAACAAGAAAAATAAAATACCTAGGAATCAACTTAACTAAGGAGGTAAAAGACCTGTACTCAGAAAACTATAGAACAATGAAGAAAGAAATCAACAAAGACACAAATAAATGGAGGCATAAACATGTTCATGGATGGGAAGAATTAAAATCATTAAAGTGTCCATACTACCCAAAGCAATCTATAGATTAAATGCAATCCCAATTAAAATACCAATAATAGACTTCACAGAAATAGAAAAAATTCTTCAAAAATTTATATGGAGCCAAAAGCACCCACAATAAGCCACCACAATCTTTAGAAAGAAGAACAAGGTAGGAGGAATCACAATCCCAGACTTCAAACAATACTACAAGGCTACTATCATCAAAACATCCTGGTACTGGCATAAGAATAGACATATAGATCAATGGAACAGAATAGAGAGCCCAGAAATTAATCCAGGACTCTATGGTCAACTCATATTTGACAAAGGGGGAAGGAACATCCAATGGAGTAAAAACAGTCTCTTCAACAAATGGTGTTGGGAGAACTGGACAGCAACATGCAAAAAGATAAAACTATACCACCAACTTACACCATACACCAAAGTAAACTCAAGATGGATAAAGGATTTAAACATAAGCAGTGCCACCATAAAGGTCCTGGGGAAAAATATAGGCAGTAAACTTTTGGATATCCTACGCAAAAATATGTTTACTGATACGTCACCAAAGGCAAAGGAAATAAAAGAATGAATCAACAAATGGGACTATATCAAATTGAAAAGTTTCTGTTCAGCTAAAGGAAATATTAGCAAAATTCAAAGGGAACCAACTGAATGGGAAAACATAATTGCCAATGATACCTCAGACAAGGGTCTGATCTCCAAAATATATAAAGAACTAATGCGACTCAACACCAGGGAGACAGACAGCCCAATTAAAAAATGGGCAAAGGACCTGAACAGACAACTTACTGAGGAAGATATATAAAGGACCCAGAGGCATATGAAAGAATGCTCAACATCACTAGTCATCAGAGAGGTGCAAATTAAAACCACAATAAGATACCACCTCACACCTGTCAGAAAGGCAATCATCAACAAATCAACAAACAACAAGTGTTGGCGAGGATGCGGGGCAAAGGGAACCCTCATACACTGTTGGTGGGAATGTAGGCTGGTGCAGCCACTGTGGAAAACAGTATGGGGTTTCCTTAAAAAACTAAAAATGGAACTGCCTTTTGATCCAGTAATTCCACTACTTGGACTATACCCAAAGAATACTGAAACACCAATTCATAAGAACCTATGTACACCTATGTTCATAGCAGCACTATTTACAATAGTCAAGTGCTGGAAACAGCCTAAGTGCCCATCAGTGGATGATCGGATCAAAAAACTTTGGTATATTTACGCAATGGAATTCTATATAGCAGAAAGATAGGAGGAACTTGTACCCTTTGCAACAACATGGATGGAACTGGAGAGTATTAAGCTTAGTGAAATAAGCCAGTCAGTGAAAGACAAATATCATATGATCTCACCCATTACGGGACAATAATGAGCAAAACTAACAACAAGCAAAATAGAACCAAATATATGAATACAATGAATAGGCCTTCAGTGGTTAGGGGGAAAGTGGTTTGGGGGAGGGGGGAGGCAGAGGCAAGAAAGGGGAGAATCTTAGACAAGAACTTAGTATAAAGGAACCATAGACATGGACAACAGGTGTGATTGATTTGGGGGAGAATGGGTGGGTGGGGAGGGGTACAGAGGGAAGCAAAAAGGGGATGGATATAATACAACAACAATAAAATTAAATATATATATATATATACGTATATACGTATATATACGTATATGTATATATATGTATATATATATATGTGTGTATATATATATGTATGGTGCAATTCTGCCATTAAATATCATTCCCTTTACAAACACCCAAAATATGCAGTCTAGCCCTGCACAATTAGTCTAGCTTTCAAATGGACAAGCAAAAAATATCATTTTTCAGAAATGCAACAGTTCACAACTTAGCATTCCAGTTATGAATTCACAGTTCCAGCCAGCTGCTCTGCCCAGTTAGCGGAGGAATTTGCATATAGTCCTGAACTCTTATACCACATGTAATTAATTCCCTATTTCTGCACAAGCTGCATGTCTCCCTTACCTCCTTTTGCCCCGACTTTTCAAACCAACTGAGTTCTCAGGCCACATGTCTGTCCGTGGGTTGTCCAGAAGAGAGACCAAGACCATGTGTTCACCTTCAGGTCAGCCCAGGAGAGAGAGAAAGAATGCCACCTCATGTCTGCTGCCCTATTTTAAGCCATGGTGGTGGCCTGTGACACAGTGAGAGGGTGACCAATGGTGTTCACATGTGAAATCTCCAGTAGCCCTGTAAATTCTTTCATCACCATTCTATGTTCAAAATTCCTCCCATCTTCTTGGGGGAAGAGGTTTATCCAGTCATTTTCATGACCAAGACACTAGATACCAGCCATAGATATGCAAAATGCCTCTCTCAGGAAATGATGGATGTGCTTCAGTGTCCCATCCCCAAACTGCAGAGTGGGGAATTTTGGTGTTCTCCCATTCTGTAACAAAAGTGGGCAGGGGCACAAAATGGAGTGAACATGTCTTCTTCAACAAATAGTGTTGGGAGAGCTGGACAAGAACATGCAAAAAGTGGAACTAGGCCACTGACTTACACCATACACCAGAATGAATTCAAGATAGCTAAAAGACTTAAATATACACTGTTCCACCAAAAGTCCTTGAGGAAAACATAGGCAGTAAAATTTCAGATATCCCACCCAGCAATATTTTTACCAATATATCTCCAAGGACAAGGGAAATAAACAAATAAACAAATGGGACTATATCAAACTTAAAACTTAAATTTGCTCAGCTAAAGGAAATATCAGCAGAATGGAAAGGGACCCAACTGTATGGGAAAACATTTGCTAATGATACCTCAGACAAAGGCTTGATATCTAAAATATATTAAGAACTAATACAACTCAACACCAGGAAGACAGATAATTAAAAAATAGGCAAAGGACTTGAATAGATGCTTCTCTGAGGAGGACATACAAAGGGCCCAAAGGCATATGAAAGAATGCTCAACATCACTAGCCATCAGAGAGATGCAAATTAAAACCACAATGAAATACCACCTCACACCTCTCAGAATGGCCATCATTAACAAACCAGCAAACAAGTACAGGTGAGCATGTGGAGAAGAGAGAACCCTAGTACACTGCTGGTAGTAATGCAGACTGATGCAGCCAGTATGGAAAACAGTAAGGATTTCCTCAAAAAACTAAAAATGGAAGGGTCTTTTGATCCAGTGATTCCACTACTAGGATTATACCCAAAGAATTCTGAAATATCAATCTAGAAGAACCTATGCCCCACTCTGTTCATGGCAGCGCTATTTACAATTGCCAAATCCTGGAAACAGACTAAGTGTTCATCAGTGAATGAATATATCAAAAACCATGGTACATTTATATAATGGAATATGACATAGCAAAAATGAAGAAGAAACTCCTACCTTTTGTGACAACATGGCTAGAACTGGGGAATATTATGCTTAGTGAAATAAGCCAGTTGGTAAAAGACAAATACCATGTGATCTCATCTAATACAGGAAACTAATGAACAAAAGAAATGAGCAAAATAGAACAGAGGCATGGAAGCAGGGAACAGACTGACAGTGACCAGAGGGGAGGGGAGAGGGAGAGGGAAAAAGAGGAAGGGTTAGTTAAGGAACTAGAATAAATTATCCATGGACATGGACAACATGTGGGGATTGACTGTGAGAGAGGGGATGGAGTGGATGGGGCAGGGAGAGCAATGGCAGGAAAATGGGGCAACTGTAATAGAACTACAATAAATTAGTAATAATTTTAAAAGGACAGTATTTAGAAAAAATTAACTTTTCACACTCATTTGATCAGATCACATAATATTGAATTAGGCATTAACAGATTCTAGGCATTAACAGATTTGATAATGTAATCAATTAGCTCTTGACTGTTATTGATAGACGAATCAAACATTAGATATACAAGAGTAGTTTTATTATTATAAGTGATCTCAGAATTACTCATATGGAAGGTTCTTCAGAGGGGGTCAGATATGACATGTTTTATTGAACTATCTGTGGAACAAGTCCTAAAATATCTCTTTTGTAAGGGTAGGAGGAAGAAAAAAATTCAAATTTCACATTACAAAAACATTTTTTTTAATTTTGAGTATTTTATTGTTTATGCTATTATAGTTGTCCCAATTTTCCCCCACTGCCCATCTCCACTGAGCCTTTCCCCAGTTTCATAGTCAATCCCCATACCACTGTCCATGTCCATGTGTCTTTCATATATGTTCTTTGACTAATCCTTTTACCTCCTTTCAGTCAGTCCCCTCCTCCCCTCTCCCCTCTTACTGCTGTCAGTCTGTTCCATGATTCTATGCCTCTGGCTTTATTTTGTTCATTAGTTTATTTTGTTCATTAGATTATTTTTTAAATGTTTTATTTATTATTTTCAGAGAGAAGGGAAGGGAGAGAGGCAGAGAGGGAGAGAGACATCAATGTATGGTTGCCTTTCACCTGCCTGCAGCTATGGACCTAGCTAGAGACCTTGCTTGCAACCTATTTATGTGCCCTGACTGGGGAATTGAACCAGCAGCCTTTGAATTCACAGGCCTACACCTTATCCACTGTGCCACCAGCCAGGGCCATTAGATTATTCTTATACATGAGATCATATGATATTTGTCTTTTACCCACTGGCTTATTTCACTCAGCATAATGGTCTTTAGTTTGATTTCTACCTATGCCACTGCAAAAGGTAGAAATTATTTCTTTCTGCTGCATAATATTCCATTGTGCAGATGTACCACTGTTTTTTTATATGCTTATCTACTAAAGGGCACTTAGGCTATTTCCAATTTTGGGCTACTATAAATAGTGCTGCTATGAACAATGGGTTCATAATTTTTTTTTTTTTGAATTGATGTTTCAGGATTCTTTAGATATATTCCCAGTAGTGGAATTGCTGGGTCAAAAGGCACTTCCATTTTGAGTTTTTTTAGGAAACTCTATACTGTTTTCCACAGAGGCTGCACCTGTCTGCATTCCCACCAATATGCACAAAGGTACCCTTTTCTCCTCATCCTTGCCAGCCAAATGACTTCTATGATTAAATCAATATATTTCAATTCAAAAAATTAAAATGTATATAGGGAGGTAGAATTGGTAGTACTTATTAGAATTTTGGAAATAACCTATAATAGAAAAATATGTTACAATTGGCTTGATTCATGATTTTGAAATCATGATGTCCACTTAGGACTTATGGTCTATAATTAGAGGTGGTTACAGTTGAGTGTCTGCTCTTTTATTGATGGCAGTCTAAAAATATCTTAGACCTCATTGGTATTAATTGAGTAGATAACTGAGAAGATAGAAGATTAACCTTTTCTAGACTTTTCATTTATAAGCATATGAATATAATAAAACTAGCTTCTATAAGAAAAATAGATATACTATGGGATGAAAAGAAAACTCTTTTTAGGTACCACAAGGAATCTCTAACTCACATAATAGTTTTTCTTATAATTAATGACTACTTACCTAACTCTAGAGTTATTAAATAGCTGTATCCACTTTCAGAATTCTTCATCTCTGAGTTATATCTTGCTATTCTCTCCTTTGTATGCCTTGCTATACAGTCTCTTTTGGCTTGATTCTGAGCCTGAGTTTCAGTTACAACTGCTTTAAAAAGCAACAAAATGTTTTCCTTCTCTAGTCAACCTTGTAAGATCTTTAAAACACACTTTAAAAGATATCAAAATATGATTAGAGTTACCACTTATACTTTTTCCAAAAAATAAACTAATACAGTTTCCTAGCATAAGTCATTTATATTCTCTCCATGTTCCATACCATTTTAATGAACACTCAGGTGTACGAATACTTGGTTTGAGCCTAAGAACAAATACACATCAACGCAATAATCCAAAAATATATAATTCAATTTAAAATAGCACTTATTTGCTACCTAGGAAGTGTGTGAAAGGTTAGACTGGGTGTGATATTTCATAAAAAGAATTCCAAATAACCAAAGAAAAGATATTATGTAGGAGTTCTCATCTTGACTGACTTTCCTGGGAAGTGTTAGTTTTTACCTTTTTTCTTTGCTGTTGTTGTAATCAGCTATTCTGCATTCCCCAGCTACAGAAAAGTGAAACCTACATGTTATGATACAGTTAGACTGTTTCAATATACTTTTTTTTAAAGATTTATTTATTATTTTTAGAGAGATGGAAAGGGAGAGAGGCAAAGAGGGAGAGAGACATCAATGTATGGTTGCCTTTCACCTGCCTCCAGCTAAGGACCTAGCTGGAGACCTGGCTGGAGACCTGGTTATGTGCCCTGGCTGGGAACCAAACCAATGACCTTTGAGTTAGCAGGCCAGAGCCTTATCCACTGTGCCACCAGCCAGGACTCAGTATACTTTTAAATGCATAAAACCGTTTCTTATCTTCACTTTCAACTATCATATGTCTTACTTTTTCCATGTGTAACTGTAAGCCTTTTCCATCATATCTCAAAGTAAAGGCTTTGAGGAAGAAAAAGAAGAAGAGGAAGAGGACACCTCCAGAAAGAACTTTGTGAGTATTAGGAATAATCCTATTTTCTAATATTTTCAAAGAACAAAATTAGACAAATATTGTCTTAACCTGGCAAAAGTGATTAACAAGACAGTGAAAACACATTAGGAAAAAATGTAAGAAGTATTAAAGTTTGTCATTTTGGTGCATGATCATTGTAAGCTATCGACAACTCAAAGAAAAATGTTCTAAAATGTTTTTGCAAGAATCATCCAGTTTGAGAAGATATAAATTCTACTGTGTATTTAAAGTACATATAACACTACTGGTGGGGCAGGGATGTCAACAATATAATGCCTAAACAGATGACACAAGTTATGACATATATTTGCTTTTTTAGTTAAAGTGGATTTTGTTTTCTAGTACTGTAAAAAACCTGGGCAAATTTTACACCATTCTTTGAACTATTCAAAAGCTATGTTTTAAAATGGACTTTTCAAAGCCCCCACAAATAGTAGGCATTCAATAAATGTTTTTAAGAATTAAACTAAACTGATTAAAGCAGCAGTACATAGGCCATATGACAAAGAGAACAGAGACTATTTTAAAGCTGATTCATGCTGAAAAATAAGTGGTTGAAGAAACAGTAGCTTGTGTTGCAATTTATTAAACACTAAATGCATTGATATGATAGGGTAATAATATCCCTGTAAGTATAGATTTAGACAACTTATATTTATCCAAGAAGAAAAATGCAATGTACTGTTAGTGGTTAAATGTGTGAGCAATAATTTATAGATCCTCCTAGGCCCTCCATGAAACTATGATCATCATAGTTTCAACACTCTCAGCAGGAGAAAACCAATATGACAATAATTCATGAGAATGCTATGAGGCAAAATCTTAGAATATGAAAGTTCCAACAGGTATAAAACTAATATTTGACCTGAACTAATGTTTGTTAAAAATATAACCAGATAAATAATTACTGTGGAAAATATGCATGCATCTTCCTAATATCCTCCCCATCTGTAAATTAGGATGCCCAGCTGAAATCCTAAATTTCCCAGGCTCCCATTCTACTGTAAAGGGCCATGAGAAACATTTTTGTTCAATGCACTTTTAGGGAAAACATGGTTATCTCTACAAGGAGTAGGCTCTGCAGACATTGCCTTTACCCTTAGCCTTCCCTCCTTGGTTGTATTTAAGCCACTATTATTTGAGTTTTTACCTGCAGCCAAAGCCAAGGCTAATCCCAACCTGGGTCTTATGAGCAATGTACTGTTATTAAATAGAATGTGTTTTCAAATCATAGGAAAATAAACCAGCACGTATAAGCAAACTAGTGTAATGAAACTTTTACCTCTTTAAATAACACAAGATAGCTGGCAGTAGTGGTTTCTCAATGGCAAAGAATTTCTAAGGACTTAAATGAAGCTTTATTTTCTTTTTCCCATGGGTGCAGGTGAGACCATAAACTGTTTCTAGCAGGGTGCAGAGAATTCTCTATAGCAGACATGAGAATGTCACCCCACACACACACACACACACACACACACACACAACTAAATTACAAAGTAATAAATTGTGGGGGCCCTGGCTAGTGGCTCAGTGGATTGGAGCCCACCTGGAAACCCAAAGGTCACTTGTTCGATTCCCAGTCAGGTGACATAACCAGGTTGCAAGCCAGGTCTCCAGCCAGGTCTGTAGCTGGAGGCAGGTGAAAGGCAACCATACATACACTGATGTTTCTTTCCCTTTCTTCTTCCCCTTCTGTCCTTCTCTCTAAAAATAATGAATAAAATCTTTTTTTTAAATAAAATCTTTTTTAAAAATAAAAAATAAATAAATTGTGGGGGTAAAAATCTGTAAATCTGTTTGGGTTCCAGTAACAAACTAGCCTATAAGGAATTTAAAAATATTTTACCTGGCTTGCAGTTTCTTATTGAATAAAGGCAAAATATGTAAAAAAATAAAACTCAATTGAGCAAAGCTTAATAGAAAGTTCTCTTTAATAGGAATCACATTCCTAATGGATCGGAACCACTGTCTAGATTAAGTTATTGTCATTTAGATAGCATCTCCTTGTCAGGTTACTTTCCAGAGACAAAAGGACTGAGTCACTGCTTATTTTTCAAATCACTTTTCAATACAAACCAAATAATTTCCAATACATTATTAAAATACAGAAACCTGAAACTTGGAGCTTCTTCAACTTAGTTCTGTTTGTTTAATATGCCAAGTGCCTTCCTGAAATCCATGGCAAAGGCAGGGGATTCATTCATTTTGAATATTCAGTGATTCTTATTTTAATTTTCTGTTATAATAATTATGTTCTTTGAAGAGTAGAGAAGGCTTAAGGAACAACAGAACAAATTTGTAAATACTCCATATGAACTTATAAAAGAGTATGAACATTGCTCTGTATGTGTGTTGTTTTTTTTTTAAAAAGCTCATTTATATTTGGGTAAAAACCTGGAAATAAAACTCCCTCAAAAGATTGTGCCTTTTAAGTTACACCAGTGTCTGTTGGGGTTTCTTTCTGGGGTGGGGGGCAGATTGCTTTTTCAAAATTATTTCAGCCTAAACTGATTTTCTATTTTCTTGTACTGCCTATTTTGAAAATGTACTTTTTTTTACAGCATTATATATAAAGCTTATAAGTGCTCTGAACAATATGGGTGTAAAGATTATTTTTAAACATATTCACAGTATCTTCCAGGGGAACTATATGGTGATAAAGTTAAGCTTTAGCCTAACTTACAGACACAAATCTTAGGTTCTCACAGATTTACTAACAATCAATTCTCTGCAACTGTGAAAATTTTAAGATAGTCTACCTTTGACACTTTGATATACAGATTTCACTGTTAAAATTACGGTTTTGCCCTGGCTGGTAACACAGTGGATAAGGCACCAGCCTGTGAACCATAGGTCATTGGTTCGAATCCCCAGCCAGGTCTGTAGCTGGAGACAGGTGAAGGGCAACCATACATTGATGTTTCTCTCCCTCTCTGCCTCTCTCTCTCTCTCTCTCTCTCTGTGGAAATAATGAATAAAATCTTTTAATTTTTCTTTTTAATTTACAGTGTTCATAAAGTATCTTGAGAGAATACGCTTCTTAATTTCTAAGAAGTATAGAGAAAAAGTACCATGGGGAAAATTTTTTAATGTCTATTTTCTGGACAGCAAAAATGCAGGCAGTTATTTCTGGAATTTTTCATTGCATTAAAATATCACAGAGCCAAATTCTGCCCTCCAATAATTTTTCTCAAAGTTACTTGAGTCCATATGTTTCTAGAAGCTGAATATGTTTCATTGCACTTCAAGGTCCAATCTTGCAGTTATTACAGTCAGAATCTCCATGAAATTTAATTTTTGTTTGTGTAAGAAAATGGATTTGAATATTTCCTGAAGCAAAATATGGTCAAAGACTGAAGAATTATGGTTGGTGAGAAATAAATTGCAGATCTCCAAAGCATCTCTGTACCTGCTAATTTTTGATACAATGTGTCTCCTCTCACTTGGAAAATGCTAAGACTTCTGAAAACACAGAAAGCAATATTTAGATAATATTTATTTATAGATATCATTTTAAAATTAACAATGTCCTGTGTTAGTGAATAAAATGCAAAAGTCTATGTAAAGTGCCATAAATTTTTAAAAAATTTTTAAACATCTAGGCTGTAAGTGATTCTGCTTAAAACTGTTATTTTTGAAAGTCTGGTTGCCAATTTAACACCATATGGCCATTAATTGTGCAGTATAAAGTAAAATATTATGTGTTTTTCTGTATAATTAATGAATCTTAAATTCAAGAATTTAAGAGATAAAAAATTATTCTACCAGATTCCAGATATTCACAAACCTCTGTATAATATCACAAATCTTTAAAAGTTTCTGAACATTTGTCATTTTTTCTGTAAAGCTATATTCATCTTCACACCAAAAGTACCTGTTTCATTTTTCAAATAATAAGAGAAAGCTCTGACATCTGCACAAAATTATGTCTATCCTCATTAGATCCATTTACTCAATCAAATTCAAGTTTCTCTATCCAAAATGCATAAATCTGGGTATTGATTTAACTATAAAATTGTGAAACTCCCGGTAGTCTTCTAAAACTTGGATGAGTATATAAGCTTTTAAAATATCAAGTTATTCCAGTATTTAATACACATAACTGCTTCCAGCGGGCTAAAGGCACAGCTGCCCATTCCATTTGAAGAGCTACAACTAGTCTGCTAGCCAGTATCTTGCTACATTCTGTTTTTTTTTCAAGTGTTCACTTCTATTTTATTCAGCATGAGTTTGATACCTTCTGAACATGAACCATATTACCAGCAGCCAAAATCAATAACCTATCTAATCAAGGCCCTATAAACTAACAACAGACCTCGGTGCTCTGTTCCTATAAAATGCAGTTCATTCAAATTCTTTCCTTCTAAACCAGTGTAACTCTAAATTTATTATCCTCTTCTGACGAGGTTAGAGCATTGTCTACCTAGAGTTCTTAAAAAGACCCTTTGGGGGAACACTAAATTACCTCTTGAAAGAGGTAAAAAAAGAAAAGAAAGACCTCTCTAAATTCTTGAAATCTTTTTATTTAGCTTCAATTTTCTTTTGAGAGATAGGAGTCTTTACCATGAAGCATTCCTGCAGCAACCAGCTACTTCATTCCAAATAAAAGTCCTGTGTAAATGTTTTGTAGATACGTCTCTATGTGAATTGCACAATATGAAAAGGAAATGTTGAAGAAATATTTCTCTAAATCATACCAAACAAGAAATACAAACATTTTCCCAAATACATGAAGTTTTGCAATGTTATCCACAAATTCTCCTTCTGTGAGGCATCATGTGCTTGTTGATACCCTGGAACCTGTGCCTCACAGCCTTTATTCAATGATTTAAGAGTATATTTGAAACTTATGTTTCCTTTAAGCCTCTTCAAATAATATTTTCCATCTTAAAAACTGAGAAAGATTTTTGTATTGGAAGATTATTCATAAGTAGCATTAAAAGCAAAACCAAAAACTTATCCAAAAAATATTTTCCCCAGATCTATGACATTAAACACATGTGCGCAAAACCACTTTTCATGACAGCAATTTCCTTTTATATTTTAATTAAAGAACCTTTCTTCCTAGCTAGACATTGAGCTGTTTCTGGACAGGCACTATTATGTCTTCACCTTGTGACTACAAGGTTTATATTCCAAGAGCAACTTTAGCATAATCAGTGATAAATACACACCTATTGAATTGGATGGAAACTAATTACATTAAATGTCAGCAAAGACAATGGTGTGCATTTCACTAATAACCCTAATAACACTAATCAACAGTCCCCTTTAGAATAGTATAAGAAATTAAAATTTATTATAAATAATAAATTCAAAATTGGTTAATAAGTTGATGGATAAGGAGAAAAGATACCACCTAGTGTGAACACTCCTAAATCTAATGTTAGAAATGAGAGGCCAAGCCCTGGTGGTGGAATCTCTATGTGCTACTTTCCTTTAAAAGGTGCCACTTCTGACCCATACTCCACATGAGTTGTTTTGCCAATAGCTGGCAAATACATGGATAGTTAAGAATTACCTATCACCCTTTTTCCCCTAATTCCTTTCAGACCAACTACACAGTCATTCAAAACAGCAGCTGGAAGAAAGAGGGAATCTGTGTCTGGGAAATATTGAAATTTGCTGGTCTATATGATGATTGAACCTGTACTCTTGAACACTTCAAGTCAGTTAACTCATGCTCTAACCAAGACACCTTAAAAGGGACCAGGACAGCCTGAAGGGAACACTCTTGGCCATGAATTCAGAATATGAGTTTTTCATGGAGTACATTTGAGGACGGAAACTATCCTTTATTGTTCAGTCCTTAAAACTGCTTCAGTAAGGATGGTATTATTCTGGATTAGGGTAGCAATCTGAAATTGAAAACCATCATCTTTTTTCCATTCACAGGTAATCTAAAATCAGTAACTTTGGTCATTATCACTACCAACTAGCTGTTCAAGTGATTCTTCAAGTTCAATGGTAAGATAACATTAGCACTACCTGCAATGACCACAGGCTTCTTCCAGTATAAAGCTTTTCACTGTAGCCATCTCCAGCATAACCATTACCATGAAAGATTAAGCAGCTACAGTATCATAATGTAGTCAGTGCTGATGTCCATCTGGTTCTGTGATATCCATTTGTTCCCCTAACACTCTTAATGCTGACAAGAAAGCTGATGCATTTTGTTGACCAAATATCTAAGAAATATAGATCTCCCAGTAGGAGAAAATGTGGAGTTTCCTAAAGGAAACTTGAAAGGAGTACTCTGGCCATGTTTTTCTCAACTCTCAGTTACTGTGTTTTCATAGATGTCTTACTAAATTGTCCATACAAGATATTGTTGACATCAAAAGCTATGAAAACACAGGCTCAATTGCATTTTGAAAAATATTGCATTAACACATGTTCTTTTCTTATTTGTAATATTTCATGAGATTATCATTTAGAAAATACTAGAATTATGCTTATGCTATTTAAATTTAAAAAACACTATATTTTTGTACCAATATAGTAAATAATAAGCCATTTTTGTTTCCTTTGATTGACTTTTTAAGTATTTGTTAGCTAACTATAGTTTAATATGCAAATATATAAAACTGCATGGTCTAATATGGTAGCCATTAGCCACACATAACCATTGAGCACTTGAAATGCAAATACTCAAAACTGAGATATGCTGTAAGTATAAAATACACATAGGATTTCAGACAAATATAGAAAAGAGAATGTTTATATCAATGACATGTGAAAAATGATAATATTTTTAGTATGTTGGGTTAAATAAAAGATTATTCAAAGTTGTTAAGCTTTTTAATGTAATTACTAGAAAATTTTATATTATATATACAGTTCACATTGGAGGCTTGCCTTATATTTTTATTGGACAGCTCTGATATACAGAAATAAGGTTAGTTCAAAATTCAAGTAAAGCAAATAATATCAATAAAATATAATTTCTAGCCCTACGCATCCCCAATATTCTCTTTCCCTAGAGGGGAAGGAAGAGAAAATCTGTTAAGACACTTATTGCACAAATTCTGAATCTCAATAACATAGAATTTACTAAATTTTCACTTTAGGCAAGCATTCAATGTTAAAGTGTCTAAAAGAAAATTGCCACTTCTTAAGATGCCACAATTTTGATAAGTTTTAAATCTAAGGAAACATAATAAAGGCATTTATGAAAAAACCTACAATGAGTGTCATACCTGATGGTGAAAGACTGAAAGAAGTCTCTTAAAATTGTTTTAATTGCTGTACTGGAAGTTTCAGCCAGTGCAATCACTCAAGAAAAGATAAATAAAAAGCAACCAGATTGGATAGAAGTAAAACTGTATTTGCAAGTGACATGACCTATCTATAGAAAATCTTAAATCTTAAGGAATACAAACATATACACGCAGACACACACAAATTAGAACAAATAAATAAAATAAAATTACAGGATATAAGGTTGATATACAAAAATTAATTATATTTCCATAGCAAACAATGAATAATCCAAATGTAAAATTGAGAATACCTTTCACAATAGCATCAAAAATAATAAAATATGTAAGAATAAATTTACAAAAAAAAGTTTCAGAGTTAAAAATTACCAAACATTGCTAAGAGAAACTCTGGAAGATCTAAACAAATGGAGACACAGTCCATGTTCATGAATTGGAATACTCAATGTTATTAAAATGACAATAATGCCCAAATTAATCTATGGATTCAATGAAATGTCTTTCAAATTTCCAAGAAGATTTTCTGGGTTTGTTTGAAACTTTTATTCCCAGAAATCAACAACCTGATCCCAAAATCTGTATGGAAAATAAAAAGATCCAGAATAGCCAAAGCAATTTTGAAAAAGAAGAACTTAGAGGAATTTCATTTTCTTATTTTGAAATGTACTATAAAACTAGTTATCAAGATATTGATACTGGCATTAATGATAAACATGTACAGTAGATAAAAGCTGAGTCCAGATATAAATTTTTATGTTTATGAGTTAATATTCAACAAACATACCAAGGAAATTCACTGGAAAAATTATAGCCCTTCTAACAAATGATGCTTGTACAAGAAATTATCTATATGCCAAATAAATAAATAGCATGCTCCTTAACTTACAATATAGGTAAAAATTAACTCAAAATGTATCATAAACTTAAATGTAAAAGCTAAAACAACTTTTAGAGGAAAACAGAAAATCTATTTTCTGTTAGGAAAAATTTATTAGACATGACCTCAAAAGCATGATACATAAAAGAAAATAATTAATAATTTGGACTTCATCAAAATTCAAAATGTTTGTGCTATAACAGATATCATTTAAAAAATAAAAAGACAGGCAACAGAGTTGGTTAAAATATTCATAAGTCATTTATTTGACAAAGGACTCATAGCCAGACAATCAAAAGAACTCTTATACTCAATAATAAGACATATAATCCAAACAAAAATAGTCAAAATATTAAATAGACATTTCACCAAAGATGCACAGATGGCTAGATGGCTAATAAGCATATGAAAAGATGCTCAACATTATTGGCCATTAGAAAGCTACAAATAGAAACTACAATGAAATATGATTTTATACTCATTAGAGTGGCTATAAAAAGACAGACAATACTACTGGCAAAAATGTGAAGACATTAGAACTCTCATACATAGCTGATATCAAAGTAAAATGCTACACTAACTTTGGAAAACAGTTTGGAAGTTTCTCAAGTGCAACATGAATTTATGATCCAGAAATTCCACTTCTGGACATATACCTAAGAAAAATATCAATAAACATGCATGTAAACATATAACTTGGAAATGAATGTCCTTAGTAGCATTATTTATAATAGCCAAAAACTGGAAACAACCTAAATGTCTATCAAATATTGAATGAATAAGCAAAATGTGGTCTGTCCTTACAATAGAATACTATTCATCAATAATAAGAAATGAACTATGGACACATGATGAAACATTAATAAACTTCAAATATATTATGCTTATTGAAAGAAGTCTGATATGTTGTGATTGCTGGGGGTGGAAAGTATAAGGTAATGTAAAAAATACAATAAAAAATAAAGATGTGATTAACATTAAAATATTCTGATATAAAAACTACATTGTATATAATTGTATTATATTACTCAATATTTAGGAAATGTTCAGAGAAGAAAGCTATAAAAAGGAAACTAGGGAGAACCAAGATAGCAGAGATGTAAGTGGAGCTACGCCAATCTCCTCCCAAACCAACCTGGAATTACAACTTAAATGGGGAGAAATCATCCGGAATAATCAACAGAACACCAGCTGGAAAGAAGCCTTATAATCACGGATAGAACAGAAGAGGCCGCTTCATCACAACATGAGCAGTGGGAAGTGCAGAGGCAAGAGGGCTGGCTTGGTGGCAGCTGAACAGATGGAGAAACATCTCAGCAGCCAGGGGTTCCACCTGAGGACAGTAGGTTCTAAACCCCCAGCTGGGATTCCCAGCTATAGCAACACAGCTAAGAGTGAAAGACCACCCAGGGACAGCCATCTTAAAAGAGACAGCTGAAGTTCTTAAAGGGATCAGGCATGAAAATACATTGGCACCCACTTACTGTGGTCTTCAGCAGAGGGAGGAAAGAGTGAGCTAAAGATACTAGAGAGTTTGGGGAGGTGGCTTTGTGGAAAGAAATGAGGGAGCAGCAGAAGAGGCCCCATGTTAACCCATCCCCCATACAGCATGCAGATCACTCTTCTGGAAGTGGTGGTAGCCTGAGTGAAAGCCATAGCCCTGCCCGCAGGAATTAATCTGCCCCAACAACCAGTGCCTAAACCTGGCATCTGATCACAGATTGATTGGATTAACAAATCCAGGAGACAAAGATAGTCTCCTACAGGCACTAGGCCCAGATTGGGAAAGGAACTGATATCACCAGGGAAGGATCCAGGAAGTAAACAAAGTGCACCTCTATAGTACATAAGGTCACACCACAAAGACAGGAAGTCAAAGCAGATCAATCTAAGAAACAGAAACAAACAAGGATTCAACTAAAGTGGAGAGACAAAGAAACAACCTCCCATAAAAAAGAAAGGAGGAATTCCCAGAAAGAGTACTAAATGAAATAGAGGTAAGCAAACTATCAGACATGGAATTTAAAATAATAATGATAAAGAACTTCACAATAAAATTAAAAGAAAAAAAAAAAAAAAAAGAATTTCAATGAGCTCACCAAGCTCAAAGAAAACTACAATCTCCAGGGGAACTATGAAGAACTCCAGTGACACTACAAGGAACTTCACTGAGAACTACACCAGCATTTAAAATGACAAAGAGATTTTTTTTGGTTCCAGTCAAGATGGAGGCATAGGTGTCTCCCTATACAACTGTAAGAAGGGAAACAGCTGACCTCAAAGCAAAAAATACCTAGAACTGATCATGCACCTATGGGGAGTCCATGCAGCAATGGTACATCGAAGGAACTGAATGAGTTTGGAGACTGTGGGAGTGACTGGCCACTCTGGCCAGCAACCTGCTCCAGCCACTGCTGGCAGATTGTCCCACCCAGTGAGGCATCCAGGGCCTGTCCAGAATGAGGGAGAATCACTTAGCCCCACTCCTAAAGACACAGCAGTCACTGGCAGGAGTGCCCCTGGGCAACAGAAGCAAGACCAAGTGGGAGCTCAGCAGGGCAAGGACTGCACCTGGTAACCCACAGGCCCTCGCAGAAACAGCATATTGCTTGGGCTCTGCCCTACAAGGCACCTGCGCTGGCAGGAGCACCCAATAGCAGTGATATCAGCCCCAAAATGGGAGCCCAGCTGGTGCAGGCTGCTTGCTCCAGCCTGAACTCTGTGGACCAGGCCGGCAACCTGCCCACCAGACAACATTGCCCCAAAGGTGCCTGCACCTGCTGGACCACTCCCAGGAAGTGGCAGCAGTAGCAGGTCCAAATAGAAGCTTAGTGGACAGGGGTTGTTCCCGGCAACCCACCTGCCCTGACAGAAACATACTGTATAGTGCTCAGGCCCCACCCCCCAAGGTGCCTGCTTTCCTGGAGAGGTAGCAGGCCCAAACAGGAGCCTAGCAGGCAGAGGCTGTGTGCTCCCACTGGAGCCCTGTGCACAAGGCAGGCAACCAGCTCACTGGCCCTCACAGAAATAGACTGCATAGTGCTCAGCCTCTCCTGCCAAAGGCCTGTGCCTGCTGGAGCACCCCTGGCCAGCAGCAGCAGTAGCAGGGCCCAATGGAAGCTCAGTAGGTTGGGGACTAAGTTCAAATTGAGGAAATCTAGCAGCCTGCACCATGGAATCCTATAGGTCTCCTACCACAGAAGGTCATTAAAAGAAGGCAGGGCATCATAGCAGATTAATATAAGACACAAAAACAAACAAGAAAAGACACCTAAGATGGGGAGAAAATGAAACAGTCCATCACCAAAAAGAAAGGAGGAAGAATCCCCAAAAAAACTGCTAAGTGAAATAGAGATAAGCAATCTACCAGATATCGAATTACAACCAATGGTTATAAGAAAGCTCAATGAGCTCAATGAGCTCCATGAGCTCAAAGAAAACTACAAAGAACTCCAAGGGAACTATAAAGAATGCCAAGGAAACTATAAGGAACTTACAGAAAATTATACCAGTATTAAAAAGGACATAGAAAACATCAATAAGAACCAGGAGGAAATGAAGAATACAATTTACGAACTGAAGAATACAGTAGAATAAATAAGAAAGCAAGTTAGAGAAAGCACACAACTGGATCAGTGAATTAAAGGACAATGTGGAAAAAATACCCAGACACTTCAACAAAATGAAAAACTAATGAAAAAAAATGAAGTGTTAAGAGAACTGTAGAACAACATGAAACATAATATTGGTATCATAGGGATACCAAAAAAGAAAGGAAGAGGAGCAAGGAATAGAAAACCTGTTTGAAAAAGTAGTGACAGAAAACTTCCCTAACTTGGTGAGAGAAAAAATTACCCAAGTTCAGGAAGCACAGAGGGTCCCAGTGAAGCTGAACCCAAACAGGCCTATACCAAGATACATCATAATTAAAATGGCAACATTCAAAGATAAAGAGAGAATCCTAGAAGTATCAAGAGAGAAAGAGCTAATAACATACAAGGGAGTTCCAATAAGGCTATCAATTGAATTCTCAACAGAAACACAGCAAGCCAGAAGGAAATGGCAAAAAGTACTCCAAGCAATGGAAAGCAAAGGCCTGTAACTGAAACTACTCTACCCGGCAAGGCTCTCATTCAAAGTGGCAGGTGAAGTAATGAGTTTCTAAGACAACAGAAAGCTAAAAGAATACATCTCCACCAAACAAGCATTGCAAAAAATGTTAAAGGGACTGCTATAAGAAGATAAAGAAAAAGAGAGCTAGAGAAACATAGGTACAAAGAGAAAAAATCACAATGATTAATACCTATCAATAACAGCCTTAAGTGTAAGTAGATTAAATGCTCCAGTCAAAAGACATAGGGTAGCTGAATGGATAATAAAACAGGACCCACAAATGTGCTATCTACAAGAGACCCACCTCAGGACAAGATATCTACACAGACTGAAAGCAAAGAAAGGGGAAAAAGTATTTCAAGAAAATGGACATGAAAAAAAAGGAAAGCTGGTGTAGCAATGCTCCTATCAGACAAAATAGACTTTACAACAAAGGCCATCAAAAGAGACAAAGAAGGACACTTCATAATACTCAAGGGAACAATCCATCAAGAATACATAACTTTTGTAGAAATATATGTACCAAATATAGGAGCACCCAATTATATAAGAAAAATCTTGGAGGACTACAAGAAGGATATAGACAACACACTCATAGTAAGGGACTTTAACACCACACTGTCAACAGTGGGCAGGTCTTACAAGCAAAGAAATGCCTAGGATATTATGGAATTGAACAGTCTAGATGAAATGGACTTAACTTACATATTTAGAACTTTTCATCCCAAGGAAGCAAAATATACTTCCTTTTCAAATGCACATGGAACTTTCTCAAAGACAGACCACATAGTAGGATACAAAAAACCTCCACAAGTTCAAAAAAAAATGAAATTATATCAAGTATCTTCTCATATCACAATGACTTGAAGCTAGAAACTAAACTCAAGGAAAAAAACCCAAATGTTCAAATTCATGGAGGCTAAACAAATAATACATTATTGAATAATAAGTTGGTTAATACTAAACCAAGGAAGAAGTCAAAAAGTTTTGGAAACAAATGAGAATGAACACACAACAACCCAAATCTATGGGACACAGCAAAGACAGTCCTGAGGGGGAAATTTATAGTAATACAGGCCTACCCAAAAGGTTTGAAGAAGCTCACATAAGCAACCTAATCATAAAGCTGCAAGAACTAGAGGAGCAACAACAAACAAAGCCAGAGCAAGTAGAAGGATGGAAATTATCAATATCAGAGCAGAATTAAATGACATAGAGACTAAAAGTACAATTCAAAGAATCAATACATCCAGGAGCTGGTTCTTTAAAAAGATAAACAAAATTGGCAAGCCTATAACCAGACTCATAAAGAAAAAAAGAAAGAGAACCCAAATTTTAACATCAGAAATGACAGAGCAGAAATCAGAATTAGTACCACAGAAATACAAAGGATTGTAAGAAATTAATTACTACAAACAACTATATGATAAGAAATATGACAACCTGGATGAAATGGACAAATTTCTGAAAATTTATAATCTACCAAAACTCAATCCAGAAGAAGAAAGTCTGAGTAGGCTTATAACAACTAGTGAAATTGAAGCAGTAATCAAAAAAACTTCCAGCACACAAGAGCCCCAGACTGGATGGCTACATGGGCAAATTCTACCAAACATTTAGGGAAGAATTAACTCCTATCCTTCTCACCTATTCCAAAAAATCCAAGAAGAGGGAAGACTCCCAAACTCTTTCTATGAGGCCAATATTATTCTAATCAAACCAGGTCAAGACCCAACTAAGAAAGAAAACTACAGGCCAATATCACTGATGAACATAGATGCTAAAATCCTCAACAAAATATCGGCAAACTGGATCCAGCAATATGTTAAAAAGATCATACACCATGATCAAGTGGGACTCTTTCCAGGGATGCAAAGATGGTACAACATTGGTAAATCAATAAATGTAATACACCACATAAACAAAATGAAAGACAAAACCCATATGATCACATCAACAGATGCTAGGAAAGCACTTGATAAAGTATAGTATCCATTTATGATAAAAATGCTCAGCAAAATGGGAATAGTGGGAGCATACCTCAATATAATCAAGGCCATATATGAGAAACCTGAAGTTGACATCATACTCAATGGGCAAAAAGTAAAATCTTTTCCCATAAGATCAGGAACAAGATAAGGCTGTCCACTCTCTCCACTTCTGTTCAATATTATTTTGGAAGTTCTAGCCATAAGGCCCAGACAAGAAAAAGGAATCAAAGGCATCACACTAGAATGGAGGAAGTAAAACTGTCATTATTTGAAGATGACATGATATTGTACATAGAAAACCCTATAGACTCCACCAAAAGCCTACTCAATCTAATAAGCAAATTTAGCAAAATAGCTGGATATAAAGTCAATATTCAGAAATCAAAGGCATTTTTGTATACCAACAATGAAACATCAGAGATAGAACTAGAAATAAGTATCAACCAATCGGTAGTTGGTATGTTGAGAAATTAGTCAATCTTTAGATTAGAAAACATTCTAAGAGTGAAGACTTATTTGGGATGGAAGATAACAACTACTAAACTATATGATTCATGTACATAGGCACTCTCATATTAACATTCAAACTAGATGAGGTTCATTTCAAACAAATAGTGGAAACAGACATTTCTAGTAATGAAGACCCCCAAACTGGGGATGCTTGGGAAAATGTATTAATGCTATAGTAAAGTTAATCATTCAAATATGAATGTACCTAATCTCTGCCTCAACAGACTCTTAAACAGTTCAGTAGTTAGTTTAGGACCACATAGGAAGTCAATTGGAAGTTCAAAATATAGCTAGAATACTACTCTACAAAACTATTTAAATCCTATGTGTTTTTTTAAAAACTCAAATTAGTAGATATTATCATTTCTACTCTGTGGGGATCAGCTGAGCACTTCAGGTGCCATTCTTCCTGACAGATTCAACTAGTGAAACATGTATTAAGGAAAATGGGACCTCTGCATGGGGGAAAAAATTTATCTACTATCTAATATGAAAAACTTCAAAAAGAATAAGCTGTAGTTCCAGTAGCTTAAGATAAAGTTGAGTTGTATTATTGGAGGGGGTGAGATCTGACTCAGAAATCAAACTCATTTTTTACTAGGACTTTTGTCACTGTCTCTAGGATAGCTTTCATGAAAGTGAGTTGTGCAGTATACCATTTCTGTGATATATTTCACAAAAATAGAATTCTAGTGTAAAATAAGTTTTACAGAAAAAAAGAGAAAACTGCTTAATTTACAATATATCTAAAATATTATTATTAAACATGTAATAATTGCATAAGCTATTAACATATTTTAAATTTTTTGTATTAACTCTTCAAAATCCCATATGTACTTTAAATATTGGTAAAGGTATGTATGTGTATAAATGTATTTGTGCATATGTTTGGTAGTATTGCAATTGATATTACTTAAAAAAGTAATTCTTTAAACAAATGAATTAACATAAGCATTCTGCAAAAATTAAAAGAAAACTTTGTATTAATACAACTTGAGAAGCTGACAGAAAGTAGTAATTAAATGGTGAGTTGTCTGGATGTGAAAGAAAAAAAAAAGGAAGTACACATTGGTGGTTACAGAATAGACAGGGAGAGGTTAGGGAAAACACAGGAAATGGAGAAGCCAAAGAACTTATATGCATGACACATGAACATGAACTAAGGGGAACATTACTGGAGGGAATGGAGGGTACTGGATGAAGGAGGGCAAAGGGAAAAAACTAGTACAACAGTAAAAACAAAAATTAATAAACTATATTAAAAAAAACTAGATTAGTGGTTGCTTGGGATAGGGATGGAGCAGAGTAGGGGAATTAAAATAAATGCCACATGAAGGATCATATTAAGATGACAAAATGTTCTAAAACTAGTTTATAGGTTGGTTGCATGACTTGCAAAATTTATAAAATTTTTGAAATTGTATGCTTGAAAAGGGTGAGTTAGTTGATATTTCACATGTAGTATTTTTTTTTTTTTTTAATTTACAACCTGGAATTTAATACCCTACAAAGTCTGGTTTCATCGTGCCCAGACCACAAACACTGTAAGGGTATAAAACTGCAAACTGGACTCAAGCAGATCCAGCTTCAGATATGACTCTACCACTTACCAACTATGTAAGTTGGATAAGTGATTTCCCCTCTCTGAGATTTAAAATATTCATCTGAAAAATTGGGTTAATAGTGTCTTCTTGCAAGATCATCTTGAGAATTAAAGGAGATAGCTACCCAAGCAAAGTTAGACATAGAGTAAGTGCACACTGATTGGTAGCTAGAATTATTAACTACATTTTCAAATTACTGCCAAGCTTTTCCAAAATAAGTTTGGCTTCAGCTCTCTTGCTTAAGTACTGCCCCTAGATAGTCTGACATATTGTAATAGTGTTATGTTCATTAATGGTCTCTATCCCACTTGCCCACCAAAATTATTTATTTTTCAAGCACCCCTTATCCCTTCAGAGCATAACACTTCACTGGGAATGCTTCTCTTCAAAACTCTTCTATAAATTACTATATACATACGTGTATCTCGTGTGACCCATAAGTACACATTATTGATCTACCTTTTCTTGAGTGTATAACTTGCCTCACGTGTATCACACTCTCTCCCATCCCTGCCTGAGGCTATGGAAGGTATCAAATCATGGGACTCTTGCTTGCAGAGTTCAGATGTAACTTTGAAACCCTTCTGTATTACCATTGCAAGAAGCAAAAGTGGTATGTGGTTTGACAGTTATTTACTACCCCTATATCTAGACTAAGTCTTTATAGGAATATATTTATATTGAAATGCTCAATGATGGTGGAATAAATAAATCAAAATGTATAGAAAAAGGTATGTCTTATAAAATACATTTTTTTGTGCTTACCCAAGTTATTGTTATAACTTCTCTGGCTGCTCGGCAAAGAGACCTGAACCTATTTCTTCTTACCCTGCTTCCTAAAGGACTAAGTATCCAAGAAAAGAACTCAGTAGAAATAGGCAAACTATAAGCTTAAATTGTGTCATAACTTGTTAAGACATTCTGAACCCTCTGTTCTTGAACTCTCATAATTCAAACATTTGGAAGAACTTTTGTAAATGAAACAATGCTTTACTATAGTCACAATTATATAGTTCTCCTCCTTAACAACTTAACTCTCTTAAAATTAAAATAGAAACATACATTGTTTTCCATTAAAAATATATTTTTTATCTCATATAGTTCCTTCAAATAAAAAAAAAAAAATCAGACATTTCCCATAAGATTAAACATCAAAATTTCAACCAAAAAGCCTGTCTTTATTAAAGGAAGTAACTGTTCTTGCTAAGACTTTTGTTCAGATGATTTCTAAATTTCTCCCTTTCTCTTTTTAAAATATAACATAAAAAAAGAAAAAGAAATAAAAACAGAAACAATAAATAAATAAGTAAATAAAATATAACAGATAACAGACCTACATCACTCCATTTTTGTCATTTTTGATATTTACTTTTATGTTTCATTTATTAGTCTTGTCTCTATCAAAATATGAGTTATTGAAAACGTTGATAAATTTCACTGTTTGCCCTGGTTGGAAGTTGGGAGCAGCATTTTCTATCATTGTATCAACACTGTGACCTTAAATGAGAGTATGTTAAAAATACAGAGTTCAAAATGCCCAACCCACATACCTCAAAGGCATGTGGAGAGGATAATTGAGCCTCCAAGAATAAAATTACTTCAATAACTTGGGATAAAATTCAAATCCATCATTACGCTTATAGATTCCTTTCTTGACTCCAAAGGAGTGGATCTAACAGAGACAAATTTTCACTTGTCCCTTAAAGTTCAAAGGTAGCTGGCTAGTTGATTTCATTTTTTTTTTTTTTTTTTGTTTTAATTCATTAGGTAGAGGAATGGCCTTCATAAATTAAACTTAGATCTTTTTGTTTGAAGGGAGGCATAGATTTGCCACAAGTTTAATTTGAGTCTTGGCTCCAATACTTAAAGCTTTGAGCAAATCACTTCAACACTGGTCAGTGTCTTCATCTACAAAATGGAAATGAGTATCAAAGGTTATAAAACCCTAAGTGCTGCTCAGATATAAATGTTTATTAAATATTTAGTAATTCTCTTTCAAAAGGATGCATGTTCAATATCTGAGGATCTCTAACACCTATCAGCTCTATTATTTGTTTCACTGCATGCTTCTAAAAATTCTTCCAAGGTCACACCATTAAGACAGTATGTCAAAGAAGACCAATCCAAGAAGCAGAAACAAACAAGAGTCACCTAAAATGGGGAGACAAAAAAATCAACCCTCAGCAAATGGAAAGGATGAATCCCCAGGGAGGAGTGCAAAATGAAATAGAAGCAAGTACACTAGCAGACATGGAATTCAAAATAATGATGATAGAGAAACTCAATGAGCTCAGCAAGTTCAAAGAAACCTACAAACACCTCCAGGGGAACTACAAAGAACTCCAGGGAAGCTACAAGGAACTTACTGAGAACTACACCAGCATTAAAAATGACATAGAAACCATCAATAAGAGCCAGGAGGAAATGAAGAATACAAGTTCTGATTTGAAGAACACAGTAGAAGGAATCAAAAGCAGGACAGAGAAAGAAATGGATTGGATCATTGAGCTGGAGGTCAAGGTAGAAAAATTTTCCCAGGTAGTGCAAAAACTGAAAAAGAATGAACAGGTTTTAAGAGAGCTGCAGGACAACATGAAATATAGTAATATCTGTATCATAGGGATACAAGAAGAAGAAGAGAAGCAAGGGATAGAAAACCAGTTTGAAAAAGTAATGAAGAAAACTTCCCTCACTTGAGGAGAGAAAATGTCATGCAAGTTCAGGAAGCACAGAGTCCCCATGAAGATTAACCCAAACAGGCCCGCTTCAAGACACATCATAATTAAAATGGCAAACTTCAAAGACAAGGAGAGAATCCTAAAAGCAGCAAGAGAGAAACAGCTAATAACATACAAGATTATCAGCTGATTTCTCAACAGAAACACAACAAGTCAGAAGGGAATGGCAAGAAATATTTCAAGCAATGGAAAACAAAGGCCTGCAACCAAGAATACTCTACCTAGCAAGGCTCTCATTCAAAATGGAAAGTGAAAGGTAGTAAACTTTCGGATATCCTACACAGAAATACGTTTACTGATACTTCACCAAGGGCAAAGGAAATCAAAGAACAAATCAACAAATGGAACTATATCAAATTGAAAAGTTTCCGTTCAGCTAAAGAAAACATCAGCAAAATTCAAAGGGAACCAACTGAATGGGAAAACATAATTGCCAATGATACCTCAGACAAGGGTCTGATCTCCAAAATATATTAAGAACTAATGCGACTCAACACCAGGGAGACAGACAGCCCAATTAAAAAATGGGCAAAGGACCTGAACAGACAACTTACTGAGGAAGATATACAAAGGGCCCAGAGGCATATGAAAGAATGTTCAACATCACTAGTCATCAGAGAGATGCAAATTAAAACCACAAGAAGATACCACCTCACACCTGTCAGAATGGCAATCATCAACAAATCAACAAACAACAAGTGTTGGTGAGGATGTGGGGCAAAGGGAACCCTTGTACACTGTTGGTGGGAATGCAGCCACTATGGAAAAACAATAAGCAGTCTCCTCAGGAAACTTAAAATGATACTGCCTTTTGATCCAGCAATTCCACTACTAGGACTATACGCAAAGAATCCTGAAACACCAATTCATAAGAACCTATGTACACCTATGTTCATAGCAGCACTATTTATAATTGCCAAGTGCTGGAAACAGCCTAAGTGCCCATCAGTGGATGATTGGATCAAAAAACTGGTACATTTACACAATGGAATACTACACAGCAGAAAGAAAGAAGGAACTCCTAACTTTGCAACAACATGGATGGAACTAGAAAGTATTATGCTTAGTGAAATAAGCCAGTCAGTGAAGGACAAATACCATATAATCTCACCCATTACAGGACAATAATGAATAAAACTAACAAAAAGCAAAACAGAACCAGATATATGAATACAGGGAATAGGCCTTCAGTGGTCATGGGGAAGGGGGTTGGGGGGAGGGGGGAAGAAGAGGCAAGGAAGGGGAGCAGTTTAGACAAGAACCTAGTATAAAGGAACCATGGACATGGACAACAGGTGAGATTGACTTTGGGGGGAATGGGTGGGTGGCAAGGGGGACAGAGGGGAGCAAAAAGGGGATGGATGTAATACAACAACAATGAAATTAAAAAACAAAATGGAAAGTGAAATAAAGAGTTTCTCAGGCAAAAGAAGTCTAAAAGAATACATCTACACCAAACCAGCATTTAAAGAGATGCTAAAGGGTCTGCCTTAAGAAGATGAAGAATCTCTACCTCAACAGACTCTTAAATAGTTCAGGGGCTAGTTTAGGATCACATAGGAAGTCAACCACAAGTTCAAAAAATAGCTGGAATACTATTCTACTAAATTATTTAAATCATAGGGATTATTTTTCACCTCAACTTAGTAGACATAATAATTTCTACTCTGCGGAATGGCTGAGCACTGCAAGTGCCATTATTTCTGAAGGCTTTGACTTGTAAAACACATGTAGAGGAAAAACAGAGGGTATTGAAAGAAGTAAGACCTGTGCACAGCCAATAAAAAAAATAAATAAATCTACTATTTAAGATGGAAAAGTCCAAAAAGAATAAGCTGTAGTTCCAGTAGCTTAAAATAAAGTTGAATTGTATTATTGGAGGGGGGAAAATCTGACTCAAGAACCAAATTCATTTTTTACTATGGGTTTGGCACTGTCTCTAGGACAACTTTCACAAAAGTGAGCTCTGCAGTACACCATTTCTGTGATATATTTCACAAAAGTAGCATTGCAGAGTAAAATAAATATTAAAGAAGAAAATAACTGCTTAATTTGCTACAATATATCTAAAACACTATCATTTAACATGTAATTATTTCATAAGCTATTAACATATTTTAAATTTTTTGTATTAACTGTTCAAAATCCAGTATGTACTTTAAATATGTGTAAAAATATGTATGTGTGGAAATGTATTTTTGCATGTGTTTGGTAATATTACAATTCATATTACTTAAAAGAGTAATTCTTTAAGAAAATGAATTAACATAGGCATTTTGAAATAACAAAAAGAAAACTTTGTATTAATATGATTTGAGAAGCTGACAGAAGGCAGTAATTAAATGGTGAATTGTCTGGATGTGAAAGAGAAAAATAAAGGTACACATTGGTGGTTACAGAATAGACAGGGGCATATTAAGAAGATAAAGGAAATGGAGAAGCCAAAGAACTTATATGCATGTCACATGGACATGAACTAAGGGGTCATTGCTGGAGGAAATGGGGCACTGGGTAGAGGGGGGCAAAGGGGGGAAATTGGGACAACTGTAATAGCAAAATTAATAAAATATATTTAAGGAAAAAGAAAAGAAAGGAAAGAAAATTCTTCTCTGCTCTCCATCCTTAGCAAGAGCTGAATTTTCAAAAAGAGATTAGTTTGCATGAATAGAGATAGGAAAAGATGAAGAGACTAATTTACAAATATACCAAATTGAAAGGAGAATTCTTGAATATCTTATTGTCATTAGAGTAGAACATGGGAGAAAGGGGAAAAGAAAGCTTCATTACTGCCAAAGCCAATTTGACTTTCGCAAAGCTAATTAAACATGTCTCGAGTATATAAAATATTCCCAGATAACAGAATACTGTTAACTTCTTCATCTTATTAAGAGCTTGCATTAACATTTCTTCAACATAAATTTTAAACCCAGGCAGGTACTATTTGAGTGGCCTCACAATTGGAATGACCCAAATCTGGGTGGTAGAAACAAAGACGCATCACAATTGCCTGTCTCAACAAGAAGAATGAGAATTCCATCCTCCATTATTGTCCATTTCTAATGTGCTAACTTATCTTCTGAAAAAGCTTCCTTCTTTGGGCTTCCTCAGGCCTTAGGTCCTAGGAACTCTATGCTGACAGAAGATAGTGTACCAATCTGGAAATAAACCTCAAACCCTCAAACCCTCGATCAAAAAGTTAATATGTGGAGGCTATTAAAGACCCTTGACACTTCACATTTTACAAAATGTGAAAAACAAGGCCAGAAAATGTGAGGTTATAGATACTAATATGTAGTATAGAATTTTAAGAGAAAAATAAATCTAATATAAATAAAATATTTATCAAAATGTACTTGAGCAATAAAAATAAAAATAAATAACAATGTTTAAATAAACAACAAATTTTATCCTTACTCTAATAGGTCAATGCCTTTCATAATTTCCCTTACATTCTCAATTATCTTAAAACATGATTGTGGCTCATGCTGTTTATGCCTAACCCTACTACATAGCCCCTATACCTCAGTTTACTGTCTATAAAAGGAGAAAAATAACAAAGCACCTCTTTATGTTTAATTAATGTAAGAATTAAATAAATAAATACATGCGGAACACATAGAAAGCCGTAAATAGTGCTGCTATTATTATCATCATATTTGAGGATGTAAGATTGTGATTTGTATATAAAAATTCATAATATTTTCTAATTTAAGTCTAATTGAATATTTCTTAAATAGCTCTTAAAACTTCATTTTTAAAATGTCAGTTTCAGGATCATAAGAGCTTCACCGTTTAATACTGAAAACAAATAACTTTTTTTTTTTTATTTTATTGTTGTTGCGTTACATCCAACCCTTTTTTGCTCCCCTCTGTCCCCATCCCCACCCACCCATTACCCCCAAAGTCAATCCCACCTGTTCTCCATGTCCATGGTTCCTTTATACTAGGTTCTTGTCTAAGCTGCTCCCCTTTCATGCCTCTGCCTCCCCCCTCCCCCACACCCCATTCCCCCTGAACACTGAAGGCCTATTCACCGTATTCATATATTTGGTTCTGTTTTGCTTGTTGTTAGTTTTCCTCATTATTGTCCCATAATGGGTGAGATCATATGATATTTGTCCTTCACTTACTGGCTTATTTCACTAAGCATAATACTCTCCAGTTCCATCCACGTTGCAAAGGGTACAAATTCCTTCTTTCTTTCTGCTATGTAGAATTCCATTTTGTAAAAATACCAAAGTTTTTTGATCCAATCATCCACTGATGGTCACTTAGGCTGTTTCCAGCATTTGGCTATTGTAAATAGTACAGCTATGAACATAGGTGTACATAGGTTCTTATGAATTGGTGTCTCAGGCTTCTTTGGGTATAGTCCAAGTAGTGGAATTGCTGGATCAAAAGGCAGTTCCATTTTTAGTTTTTTAAGGAAACCCCATACTGTTTTCCACAGTGGCTGCACCAGCCTACATTCCCACCAACAGTGTATGAGGGTTCCCATTGCCCCGCATCCTCACCAACACTTGCTGGTTGTTAATTTGTTGATGATTGCCATTCTGACAGGTGTGAGTTGGTATCCTCTTGTGGATTTAATTTGCATCTCTCTGATGACTAGCCATGTTGAGCATTCTTTCATTTGCCCCTGGGCCCTTTGTATATCTTCCTCAGTCAGTTGTCTGTTCAGGTCCTTTGCCCATTTTTCAATTGGGCTGTCTGTCTCCCTGGTGTTGAGTCGCATTAGTTCTTTATATATTTTGGAGATCAGACCCTTGTCTGAGGTATCATTGGCAATTATGTTTTCCCATACAGTTGGTTCCCTTTGAATTTTGCTGATGTTTTCTTCAGCTAAACAGAAACTTTTCAATTTGATATAGTTCCGTTTGTTGATTTGTTCTTTGATTTCCTTTGCCCTTGGTGAAGTATCAGTAAACATATTTTTGCGTAGGATATCCAAAAGTTTACTGCCTATATTTTTCTCCAGGACCTTTATGGTGGCACTGCTTATGTTTAAATCCTTTATCCATCTTGAGTTTATTTTGGTGTATGGTGTAAGTTGGTGGTCTAGTTTTATCTTTTTG
>PVIW01011933.1:0-34735 GCA_004026585.1 Noctilio leporinus | reverse complement strand
CACCCGTTGTCCATGTCCATGGTTCCTTTATACTAGGTTCTTGTCTAAGCTGCTCCCCTTTCTTGCCTCTGCCTCCCCCCTCCCCCCAACCCCTTTCCCCCTGACCACTGAAGGCCTATTCCTTGTATTCATATACTTGGTTCTGTTTTGCTTGTTGTTAGTTTTGCTCATTATTGTCCCGTAATGGGTGAGATCATATTTGTCCTTCACTGACTTTATATATATTGGAAATTAATAATTTGTCCAGTGTATTGTTGCCAAATATTTCTTCTATGCCATGGGTTCCCTTTTCATTTTGATGATGGTTTCTTTAGCTGTGCAATAGCTTTTAAATTTGGTATAGTGCTGTTTGTTTTTCTTTTGTTTCCCTTGCCCTAGGAGTTATATTGGCAAAAATATTGCTATGTTAGATATCTGAAATTTTACTGCTTATTTTGCTGTATAGTGTAAGTAATCTAATTTTATTTTTTATTTTTTTTGCATGTACCAGTTCAGTTCTCCCAATATCATTTATTAAAGAGACTATTTTTTTCTCCATTGTCTGCTCATGCCCCCTTTGTCAAATATTAATTGACTATAGAGACATGGGTTTTTTTCTGGGCTCCCTATTTTGTTCCATTGATCGATGCATTTGTTCTTTTTCCAATACCAGGCTTTTTTGATCACAGTGACCTTGTAGTATAGTTTGATATCAAGTATTATGATCCCTACAGCTTTTTCTTTATTCTCAAAATTCCTGAGGCTATTTGTGGTTGTTTTTCATTCCATATAAATTTTGGAGTATTTGTTCTAGATTTGTGAAATATGCCATTGGTATTTTAATAGGAATTGCATTAAATGTATAGATGGCTTTGGGTAGTATGGACATTTTAATGATACTAAGTTTTCTAATCCATGGACATGATATGTGCTTCCACTTATTAGTACCTTCCTCAATTACTTTCTTCAGTGTACTGTAGTTTTTCCGAGTATATGTCTTTTACCTCCATCATTTAATTTACTCCTAGGTACTTTTGCAACTTTTTGTTGCAACAGTAAATGAAATTTTTTCTTAGATTCTCTTTCTAACAATTTGTTATTGGTGTATAAAAATGCCATCAACTTCTGAGTATTTATGTTGTATCATGCTACTTTGCCAAATTCATTCATTAGGTTGAGAATTTTTTTTTTTTTTTTTTTTTGGTGGTGCCTATAGGGTTGTCTGTGTACAATATCATGTTGTCCATGAATAATGATGATTTTACTCCCTCCTTTCCAATTTAGAGAACTTTTATTTCTTCCTTTTGTGTGATTGCTGTGGCTAGTACTTCTAGTACTATGTTGAATAAGTGTGGTGAAAGTGGGCATCCCAATCTTGGTCCTGATCTTAAGGGTAACTTAGATATTGTCCATTGAGTATGATGTTGGCTGCAGGTTATCCATATATGGCCTTTATTATATTGAAGTATGCACCCTCTAGTCCACTTTGCAGAGAGTTTTGTCATAAATGGGTGCTGGATTTTATTAAATGCTTTTTCTGCATCTATTGATATGATCATGTGATTTTTATCTTTTTTTTTATTTATGTGATTATGTTATGTATTATGTATTATGTTATGTGTTACAGTTATTGATTTTTGAACATTGTACCAACCTTGCATTCCCAGGAAAAATACTACTTGATCATGGTGTATGATCTTTTTAATGTTTTGCTGGATCTGATTTCCTAGTATTTTGTTGAGGATTTTAGCAGCTATGTTCACCAGGCATATTAGTCTATAATTTTCTTTCCTTGTCGTGCCTTTAACTGGTTTTGGAATTAGGATAATACTGGCTTATAAAAAAAGCTTGGAAGTCTTTCTTCTTGGATTTCTGGAATAGTTTGAAAAGGCTGGGTGTTAATTCTTCTTTGAATAATTGGTAAAATTTGGCTGTGAAGCCACCTGTTCCAGGGCTTTTGTTTGCTGGGCTTTTTTTTTTTTTTTTTAATCACTTCTTCAATTTCATTAGTTGTTATCCATCTATTCAAGCTTTCTTCTTCTTCCTGACTCAGTTTTGAAAGATTGTATGTTTGTAGAAATATATCCATTTTTCCTAGATTGTCCAAATTCATGGCATATAGTTTATTATAGTATTTTTTTTTTTTTACAATCTTTTGTTCTTCTGTGGTATCAGTTGTTACTTTTTTTTCTGTTCTGATTTTATTTCTTTTTGATCTCTTTTTTTTTTTTTTTCATGATGAATCTGGTTAAAGGTTAACCCATTTTGTTTATCTTTTCAAAGAGCCAGCTCCTGGATTCCTTGATCTTTTGATTTTTTTTTGAGGCTCAATGCCATTTATTTCTTTTCTGATATTGATTTACCCTTCCTTCTAATCACCCTGGGCTTTGTTTGTTGTTGGCTTTCTAGTTCTTTTAGGTGTAAGATTAGACTATTTATTTGAGATTTTTAAATCATCTTTAGGTAGGCCTGTAATGCTATGAACTTCCCTTTCAGAAGTGCCTTCTCTGTTTTGGACTGTTATGTGTTCACTTTCATTTGTTTCCAGGTACCTCTTGATTTTTTCCTTGATCTCATTGTGAACCCATTCATTATTTAATAACATGTTATTTAGCCTCCATGTATTTGAATGTTTTTGATGTTTTTTTATTGTTTCGTTTCTAGTTTTAAGCCATTGTGATCTGAGAAAATGCTTAATATGATTTCAATTTTCTTGAATTTGTTAAGACTTATTTTGTGTCCTACCATGTTGTCTATCTTTGAGAATGATCCATGTGTACTTGATAAGAGTGTATATTCTGCTGCTTTGATGAAATGTTTTATAAATGCCAATTAAATCCAGTTGGTAGAGTGAATTGTTTAAGGTAGTTGTTTCCTTGTTAATTTGTTGCCTGAAAGATTTATCCATTGGTGACAGTAGGGAGTTAAAATACCCTATACTAACTGTATTGCTGTCAATCACACCCTTAAAGTCCTCCAAGAATTTTTTTTTAATATTTAGGTGCTCCTATATTGAATGCATATACTCCCAGAAAACAGAATTATGTTTTGGAGGGTGGTCCCCTTGTAGTATAGGCTTCTCCTGCTAGGTGGGTGTTTTAGAAACCCATCTATATCAGTGTACCAGCTGGTGGTGTTGTAAGAGGCTGTGTTCAGCTTCAGTGAATTTTTTGAAGATTCTTTCAATCGTTTTCCCATTTCATAATGAGTGATTTACGAGCTGAGTGTTCAGCAGTCTTGGACTAAAAATGGCATGACCCTCATGCCCCACTCTCCCTTCTCTCCCAACCTCACCCTGAGTGACAGTTTTTTTGTTTTGTTTTGTTTTCCGAAATGAAAAATGTCCTTAAAAGGAAAACTTTTTTTTTTTTCAGTATGAGAGAGGCAGAACAAAAAGCAGCAGAAACACTAAAAGGCATCAAAATTGATGAGTTCTAAAACTGTTTTAAACAGTAGAAAAAATGTCTCAATAGGTGTATTACATCAAGTGGAAGTTACTTTGAAGGTGACTGAAGTTTAAAATAATGTAAGAATAAATACTCATTTTTTAAAATAAATAGATTCTGGGTTTTAGGGGGTCCTGACTCATATGTTTACAAGGCTTATACCCTCTTATTGAATTGACCCTGTTAGGATTATGTAGTGACTTTCTTTGTCTTCACTTTCAGCCTATGTAAGTCTTTCTTTCTGATATGTCCCTCTTATAGACAGCACATGAATCATGTTTCCTTATTCAGTCAGCTATCCTATATCATCTGACTGGAGCATTTCATCCATTTACATTTAAGATTATTACTGATAGGTACTTGTTCATTGCCTATTTCCCACTTTGTACCTGTGTTCCCCTCCCCTATCTCTTTCTTCTTCTTAAAGCAGTCCCTTTAGCATCTTTTGAAATGCTGATTGATGAAAATGTATTCCTTTAGCCTTTTAATTTTTTTTTTTTTTCTGGGAAGGTCTTTATTTTGCCTTCCACTTTAAATAAATGCCTTTCTGGATAGAGTGGTCTTTGTTACAGATCCTTGCTTTTCATTACTTTGAATATTTCATGCCTCCCTGTTCAGATTTACAGTATTTCTCTTGAGAAATCAGCTGAAGCCTTTAAGATTCTCCCTTTGTATTTAACCTTGGGAATTTTAATTATAATGTGTCTTGATGTGGGTCTCTTTGGATTCATTTTGATTGGGATTCTCTGTGCTTCCTGAACTTGTGTGACTTTTCTTCACCAGATTAGGTAAGTTTTGTCACTATTTTTTCAAACAGGTTTTCTATCCCTTCCTCCTTTTTTTATCCTTCTGGCATCCCTATAATGTGAAATTATTATGTTTTATTACCTTCTACTGCTCCCTTAAACAATCCTCATTATTTTTAAGCCCATTTTCTTTTTGCTGTTCTACTGGTTGTTTCTTTCTTTTCTTTTCTTTTCTTTTTTTCTACCTTGTCTTCCACATTATTGATTCAATCCTCTGATTTGTTTAGCCTTTTATTTCTTCTCTGGTGTTTTTCATGTAAGATATTGCATTCTTCATTTCCAACTGGTTATTATTCATAGTTTCTATGCTTTTTTCATGCTGATATAGTCCAGTAAGTTGCTTGAGCCTTCTACCCATTGTTTTGAACTCTATGCCTGATAAGTTACTTATCTCAATTTCACTTATCTTTTTTTATTAATTGTTGTTGTATTACATCCATCCCCTTTTTGCTCCCCTCTGTCCCCTATTCCCCATTCTCACTTATCTTTTTTTTTTTTTTTTGGCGACCACGGCAGGACACGAATCTTTTTTTATCCTAGAGAATCCTCCTTTTCATTTGTTTGGAGATTGTTTCTTTGTCTCTCCATTTTAGTTGTCTTTTTTATTTGCTTGTTTATATGTATTAGGTAGATCTGCTTTAACTCTCTGTCTTGTGAGTGGCCTTATGTGGTAAGAGTCCTAGGGGGCCTTGTGGTGCAGAGTCCTTGATCTATTGAGCCGGATGCTATAGAAATATCCCTTGTGTGGGTTATGTGTGCTCTCTTGTTGTTTTGGGGTCTTGATTGTTTTTGGCCCATTTGTTGGTGGGAACTGCCCTTGGTCTGGCTGAGATCCTGATCCCCCACCATATCTTGTACACTGTTGGTGGTCAGGAAGGGTCTTGAGCACAGGAGCTCCTGTCCTCTGAAGTTTGGGGTATGTCACTCTCCTGGCACTTGAACATTTCTTGTTCACCAACCTGGAAGCTCTATAAATCTAGTCCTTTTAGGATTTTTGTGGAGCCTTTATTACAGAAGCATGGCTGATTAAAACCCTGACATTTGGGGACTAATCTGATTAAAAATTAAAATCTCACTCTGGCTGGTGTGGCTCAGTAGATTGAGTGTCAGCCTGTGGACCAAAAGTTTGCTAGTTTGGTTCCCTGTCAAGGCACATGCCTGGGTTGCAGGGAAGGTACCCATTTGGGGGATGTTTCTATCCCTCTCTACCTCTTTCCCCTCTCTGAAAAATAAGTAAATAAAATCTTTAAAATAATAAAAAATTAAAATCTCCAAAATGGAAAATATTCAGTAAAGAAGTATTGAAAATACTTAGTTTCAGAGGCATATTTTTATTCATAGGTTAAAATATGGAGTAAAAAGTGTTCTACTCTCTCTTCTATGTTATGAGTAAGTCCACCCCAATACACCTCTTCTTTGAAATTCAGAGTAATTACAAAGTTAAAACAATGAGTTTTGCTGTGATTTGAGGAACCAGTCAAGCAAAGCTTATCCTTAAAACTTCTTCAAAGTTATCTTAGACATTCAAGACATATAGAAAAAAATCTCCAATGTACTTCTACTGGCAGCTGTAATACTATAATGTAAGTTTTATACAAAAGATTATTATTCAAAACCTAACTTCACATTTGTGTAATATGAATAGGCATTATATTATTGGGGAAAATCCAAGCAAGCTCTTGCAAGTAAGGACAAAATAACCCAAATGCAAATAATAGTCAAAGACTCTGACTTTATTTTGATCAGTTCTTATCTGTCCCGGGGTCACATATTTTTAAAAATCAGGTGAAATATAGGTCCATCTCTCTATTAAAAATCTATCATCTATCTGTCTATCATCTATATCTATCATCTATATCATCTACCTACCTATTATTTATACATCTGTAAAATAGTTTACATACATTTTCAGAGGTTTTGTATACTTCTAACCCTTGGTGTAGAAATGAATGACAAATTAATTTGTGTTTTCAATCCCACTCTCTTGAGCTCCAGACTTTATTTTCGGTTACCTATCAGAAGACCCTATTTAAGTGTTTTGGAGTCACCTTGAATTCAACAGTCATACCAAACTTACCACTTAACCCATTTTCTTTTCTTAGTAAATTAACTTACCAACCACCTAGTCACCAAAACTAAAAACCTAGGAGTCATGTCAGATCTTCTTTTCTCTTAAACCTCATAATTAAAACTAGCTCCAGGCATTCTACCTTTTAAATACAGCCTAAAACTATTCCCTCATCTTTATTCTTGATGCTGAGACCTGAACTAAAGTTCTCATTACATTCTACCTGATCAATTCTAGACAGCTCTTAGTTTGGCTCTCTGCATCAATTCTTCCATATTCATCATGTCCTTCACTGCATTGCCAATTATATTTCTAAAACTTGAATTCGAATATTAAATTCCCTTTATGCTGCCTGAAGCAGTGATTTGCAGAAATAAAAATAAACTGAAATGAAATAAAATAAGCAGACTCATATTTGTTTGTTGTGTAAAAAATCACGTGAAGCCCAACATGTCAAACAAAAAAAAAATGGGATAAAATTGGTACAAAGTGTTATTCCCCAAACTTTCCATATTGTGGATCTCTCCATATGTTGGGAGACTCTAAAAAGTAGCACCGATGAAAAAGTCACTGCAGGCTTAATCAGGCATAATTTCCATGGGCATGGCATAGGAATCAGTATTGTGTACAAGTACCAGGTGATTTTTATAAACAGGCAAATTTGCAAAATACTAGTTGAGTTAGGCATCAAATATAAATGATTTAAAATGGCATGGAAAATGGACATCAAAACTGGTCCCCAATTAATTTTTCTAAACTACTTTCTTCCATGTGGCATATGTTTGAACCATATTAAACTATTTGCAATTCTTTGAATTTGCCATGCTATTTTTGGTTAATTATAGATTTGCACATTCAATTTCCTATTCCAAGAATGTCTTTTCTCACCTTATGCACCTGTCATCTGTTTTTCTACCCTTGAAGAACCAGTGCAAAGATAAACTTTTCTATGAAACATTCCCTTTTTATTTATAAAACTTAACACATTATACAACACAGTCTCTACCACTAGCTTGGTGAAAAGTACTGTATTTGATTTCTTTGTTTGTAACACATAGTAAAATATCCAGTACATAATAACCACTCAATAAATATATGCTAAATATTGAATGAGTGAATTCATGAATTCATAAATAAAGGAATGAATAAATTCATGAATAATAAACAACTGAGGATAGAAAATATCATAATTTACAGAAAAGAATATAATTATTTCCCACAGAAAAGATATAGAACTTACATTATTTTGACTTGTAATTTACTTTAAAACTGTCATTTTGATATAAATAATATAATGAATATATGGATGTGGGACAACATTGCAATTAGATAACATTTGAAGTACACTTACTCAGGGATTCACATTCCTTTGGTGGATAGTTATTATTCCAAAAATATACTCCAAGTTTTTCTATCTAAATGTACAACATAATTTGTTTATACTTTCAATTATATTTATTAGGGTGACATTGGTTAATAAAACTATTTTTGTTTATATATAAAAAGTGAAGAATACAGTTACCATATCACCCAGCAATTCATCTTCTGGGTATCTACAGGAAAATTTTGAAAACATTTATTCACAAAGATATATGAGGTCTGTCCCAACAGTATTGGCCCAAATACTGTTTTAATTATATTGACATTGTCTCAATACTTTCAGGACAGACCTTGTATGCATCATTATGTTCATTGTAGTATTATTCACAGTGACCAAGACATGGAAACAACCAAAGTGAATTTTTAAAAATATATTTTATTCACTGACAGGCTTATTTCACTAAGCATAATACTCTCTAGTTCCATCCATGTTGTTGCAAAGGGTAGGAGTTCCTTCTTTCTTTCTGCTGTATAGTATTCCATTGTGTAAATGTACCAAAGTTTTTTGATCCAATCATCCACTCATGGGCACTTAGGCTGTTTCCAGCACTTGGCTATTGTAAATAGTGCTGCTATGAACATAGGTGTACATAGGTTATGATGAATTGGTGTTTCAGGATTCTTTGGGTATAGTCCAAGTAGTGGAATTGCTGGATCAAAAGGCAGTTCCATTTTTAGTTTTTTATTATGCCATTACTGTTGTCCTAATTTCTAATTTACCCCCTTTACCCTCTCCACCAGGTAAACTCCCATTCACTCTGGCAATCCCCCCTTACTTAGTTCATGTCCATGGGTCATGCATATAAGTTCTTTGGCTACCCCATTTCCTATGCCGTTCTTAACATCCCTTTGTCTATTCTGTAACTACCAATTTGTAATTCTTAATACCTGTACCTTTCCCCCCATTCTTCCCTTCCCCACTCCCAACTGATAACCCTCTAAATGATATCCCTGTAATTCTGTTTCTGTTCTGCTTGTTTGCTTACTTAGTTTTTTAGATTAAATTGTTGATAGTTGTTTGTCGTTATTTCAGTGTTCATAGTTTTGATATTTTTCTTTTTTTTAAATAAGTCCCTTTGACATTTCATATAATAATGGCTTGGCGATGATGAATTCCTTTAGCTTTAATTTGTCTGAGAAGCATTTTATCTGCCCTTCCATTTTATAAACATTTCTGAATAAAGTAATCTAGGTTTTAGGTCCTTTGCTTTTTATCACTTGGAGTATTTCTTGCCAGTTCCTTCTTGCCTGCAAAGTTCCTTTTGAGAAATCAGCTGATAATCTTATGGGAACTCCTATGTTGGTAATGCTCTGCTTTTGTCTTGCTCCTTTTAAGATTATCTGTTTATTTTTAACCTTTGGCATTTTAATTATGATGTGTCTTGGTGTGGTCCTCTTTGGGTCTAGCTTGTTTGGGACTCACTGTGCTTCCTGGACTTGTATATATATTTCCTTTGCCAAATTAAGGAAGTTTTCCCTCATTATTTTTTCAAATAAGTGTTCAATTTCTTGCTCTTCCTCTCCTCCTTCTGGTACCTCTATGATTCAGATGTTAGTACATTTAAAGTTGTCCCAGAGATCCCTCAGCATATCCTTGTTGTTGTTTTTTTAATTCTTTTTTCTTCCAGTTGTTTTGATTAAGTGCTTTCTTTCTTCATTTTTATGTTCCAAATAATTGATTTGATTCTTGGCTTCATCCACTCCACTGTTGATTCCCTGTAAATTTTTCTTTATTTCACTTAGTGTTAACTTCATTTCTTCCTGAGTCTTTTTTTAAATGCTCTTGAAGTACCCAATGGATCCTTGAGCATCCTAATAACCAGTGTTTTTAACTCTGTATCTGATAATTTGCTTATCTCCATTTTGTTTAGCTCTTTCAGGTGTTCTGTTCAGTTCTTTCATTTGGGCTATATTTCTTTTTCTTCTCATTTGGCAACTTTCTTGCGCTTGTTTCTATGTATTAGGTAGGGCTACTTTGACTCCCTGTCTTAGTAGCATTGCCTGTTGCAGAAAAAAACAAAAAAAAAAACACCAGTAAATTGGATGTGGCAGAACCTTATTTAATCACCAGGGCAACCCATGTTACCTCTCTCTGGCTGTATGTGTAGGAGAGCTCAGGGAGGGGACAATCCTACTTCCTGACCTCTGGAGTTTTGTCTCAGGGGAAGATGTTTCCCCACACCTTCCCTGATGCAAGTTACTTCAATTTCACCCCTCCCACTGGTGCCCTCCCACTGTTGCTCTGATGCTAAAGCCCAGAGGGAGTAAGTGTGCCTAAGACTTAAGTATATTCCAGGCCCTTTAAGAGAAGAATCCTGAGAATCTTTCAATTTATTCTGCTTCTCAAACCCCCATTGGTATTTACAGTCACAAGGTATATGGACTTATCTTCCTGATACTGGAACCCTGGGCTGGGTGGTGTGGTGTGGGGCTGGGATCTTTCGCTCTTGAGGTATCCCTTTCAGTTTTTATTCACCACATGTGGGTGTGGGACCACCCATTCCATGTTTTTGCCCCTCCTACTCACCTGGATAAATGTGGCCTCTTTAATTATTTTGTTGCCAGACTTCCATACAGCTCTATTTTCTAACCAGTTTGTGTGATATTTATTTTTTATTCTAGTTGTAATTTAAACAATTTCTTCTTTTTTAAGGATTTTATTAATTATTTTTAAAGAGAAGGTCAAGAAGGGAGGAAGAAAGGGAGAGAAACATCAATGTCTGGTTGCCTTTCACTTGCCTCTAGCTATGGACCTGGCCATGGACTTGGCTTGCAACCTGGTTATGTGCCCTGACTGGGAATCAAACCAGCTACCTTTGGGTTCACAGGCCAGCACCTATTCACTGAGCTACCAGCCATGGCTAAACAATTTCTTAATTTTCCATTATTATTAGACATTTTAGTTGCTTCTGATGTTCAGATGTTGTAATGTGTTAAAGAAAAGACTAAATTGTTTTTCTGCACTTAGCATTGTTTGTTTATATAGTCTTCAAGGTTTGGGATTACTGGATCAATTGGAATGAGGATGTATATGTAAATTAGACATTCTTAGGGAATCTTCCTAAAAAACTAGGTAATCCTGATGGCTATCTAGCCTTATGATATAAAATAATTTAAAATATCAACAGTTATATCATTACATGAACCTGGAGACATATTCAAGAGGAAATCAGTTACCTATTTGCAATATATAGCTTTTGTTCTGAACTACTATTGATCCTCTTGAACTTTGAAGTTCAGATCATTTTTGTGAAGAAATGGAGGAATTTAAACACTTGTCTTTAAGAATGTGTTAACAAATTGAACAGGCGATGTGTTCATTATTTTTACGTTTAGTAGTGTTCCATTTACTCCTATTTCATTGATATAGTCATTGCATTATGTCTTAAAACACCTTTTTATTGACCTAAACTATTTGAACGCCCCCTGGAGGCTCTGGAAAAAGCCTACTATAGCACATTTGCCATCTAGTGGCTAAAGTGGGAAATTGCAGACTTACACCCTCTCCAGTTGGGGGAAGAAGACACTTAAAAGAGCCTGTTTTTCGCAAGAAATCCATAGGGGTGGATATGGTACAAAATCTCAGTAATAGTCAGTGAACATGCATATAATTGCTTTACAGGGTGTACTCATGTTCAGTTAGAAGACTCAGCCCTAAAAGTAGGTAAGTCTCAGAAAAAATCATATAGACCTTTTCCACAGCAAATGCTATCTCATTATCCCTATTCCCAAGCACAGACTTCTCATTGATTTCAGGTTCAGAGGGATATTGCAGGAAGCTCTGAAGTGTACAACAAATTATCAAGGGCACCGTATTATATAGAAGGAAGAAGGGTATTTCACGTAGCTTTTGATACTGGGCATTTATTAGATGATAATGATGAACAAAGATCTTTTATTTACCCTCTTATAAAGTTTCTTTCTTTCTCCCTCTTTGTAGCCTCAGTTAATTCCTAGTCAGATAGAATGTGTGCTTATAAAAACACACTTGCCCATATTTTCTCTTCCTTAGAATTAGCTATATTTGGTAAATTTATCTCTGCTTTTTAACTTTTTTCAAATTATCCCAACTTAATTGAATCACATAATTCTGAGAATGTAATACATACATGTTATATGAGTTTCTCTCCCAAGATAAACAATGAAGATGCTAATATTTGGGAGTAAGTTAATTAAATAAAGGTAAGATGTAATTGAAGTAAATAAAGAGATGGAGTGTATCTGATTGGAAGAGTATTCTTTCAAAAATATGTTGCAAAAACTGTTAAGAGCTGAACTGGTGTTCATATTTGTCAGGAATTGTTTTCTCTGCAGACATACAGCAAGGATGAAGAAAATATTAAAAAGTTGGTAAAGTTACAATTAGTGAAATATGTTCAATGATAGCATATTTACCAAGGAATATTGAGCTTGAATTATTTCCAAGCAGTCAGTTATACATGCCATTTACATAAATTTCCAAATTATAAAATAACAACCCTAAAGTGGGAAAATTGCAGAAGTCCTCCCATCTCCATATCAAATATTTTTGACATATGTATTTCAAAATTATTCATTAATTTATTTATTCATTTAACTACCACTAAGGGCATTTCAAAATAAAACAGAAATATATACCATTTGACTAGCAGATCTAATGCTTAGAATTTACTACTAGATTAAATTCACAAAAGTTTCACAAGATATGATTATCCACATATTCATTGAAATATTGAAACAACAAAAAAACAATAAATTATCTACCAACGGTTGTAATGGTAAAATAATTAAACAAATTGAAGAAATTAAAATTTATTATTCCAATGGAATGGTATGCACTCATCAAAAAGAATGAAGTGGAATTCTACATGTTGGTATACACGGCTCTACAAGTTGTAGTAAGTAAACACAATGGAATTGATATACTATTTTTTACATGTAAAGCTTATACATACAAACATATGTAACTATATGGTGTCAGATATTCATTGTGATTATTTTCCACTGCTGAAGGCTACTTACTACAAGAATTAAAAGCAAAACTGAGTACAGGTCTTTTACCTTCTAGGTACTTATTTTTCTTGTTGCTATGGTAAATGGGATTTGTTTTCTTGCTTCTATTTCTGATGTTTCATTATTGGTATACAAAAGTGCATTTGATTTCTGGATATTGACTTTATATTAAGCTATTTTACTAATTTTTAAAATTTTATTGTTGTTGTATTACATCCATCCCATTTTTGCTCCCCTCTGTCCCCTTCCCCACCCACCCATTCCTTCCAAAGTTAATCCCACCTGTTGTCCAAGTCCATGGTTCCTTTATACTAGGTTCTTGACTAAACTGTTCCCCTTACTTGCCTCTGCCTCCCCCCTCCCCCCTCCCCCCAACCCCCTTCCCCTGAAGGCGTATTCATTGTATTCATATATTTGGTCTGTTTTGCTTGTTGTTACTTTTGTTCATTATTGTCATGTAATGGGTGAGATCATATGGTACTTATCAATCACTGACTGGCTTATTTCACTAAGCATAATACTCCCCCGTTCCATCCATGTTGTTGCAAAGAATACAAGTTCCTTCTTTCTTTCTGCTGTGTAGTATTCCATTGTGTAAATGTACCAAAGTTTTTGATCCAATCATCCACTGATGGGCACTTAGGTTGTTTCCAGCACTTGGCTGTTGTAAACAGTGCTGCTATGAACATAGGTGTACATAGGTTCTTATGAATTGGTGTTTCAGGATTCTTTGGGTATAGACCCAGTAGTGGAATTGCTGGATCAAAAGGCAGTTCCATTTTTAATTTTTTAAGGAAACCCCATACTGTTTTTACCGATGCATGCAACAGCCTGCATTCCCACCAACAGTGTACGAGGGTTCCCTTTGCCCCACATCCTCACCAACACTTGTTGTTTGTTGATTTGTTGATGATTGCCATTCTGACAGGTGTGACATAGTATCTTATTGTGGTTTTAATTTGCATTTCTCTGATGACTGTGATGTTGAGCATTCTTTCATATGCCTCTGGGCCCTTTGTATATCTTCCTCAGTGAGTTGTCTGTTCAGGTCCTTTGCCCATTTTTGAATTAGGCTGTCTGTCTCCCTGGTGTTGAGTCGCATTAGTTCTTTATATATTTTGGAGATCAGATCCTTGTCTGAGGTATCATTGGCAATTATGTTTTCCCATATAATTTGTTCCCTTTGAATTTTGCTGATATTTTCTTTAGCTGAACAGAAACTTTTCAATTTCATATAGTCCCATTTGTTGATTAGTTCTTTTATTTCCTTTGCTCTTCATGAAGTATTAGTGAACATATTTCTGTGTAAGATATCCAAAAGGTTACTGCCTATCTTTTTCTCCAGGACTTTTATGGTGGCATTGTTTATGTTTAAATCCTTTATCCCTCTTGAGTTTATTGTGGTGTATGGTGTAAGATGGTAGTCTAGTTTTATCTTTTTGTATGTTGCTGTCCAGTTCTCCCAACACCATTTGTTGAAGAGACTTTTTTCACTCCATTTGATGTTCCTTCCCCCTTTGGCAAATATTAGTTGACCATAGAGTCCTGGGTTGATTTCTGGGCTCTCTATTCTGTCCTATTGATCTATATGTCCATTCTTATGCCAGTACCAGATAGTTTTGATGACAGTAGTCTTGTAGTATTGTTTGAAGTCTGGTATTGTGATTCCTCCTACCTTGCTGTTCTTTCTGAAGACTGCTGTGGCTATTCTTGGGCGTTTTTGGCTCCATATAAATTTTTGAAGTATTTTTTCTACCTCTATGAAGTCTGTCAATGGTATTTTAATTGGGATTGCATTGAATCTATAGATTGCTTTGGGTAGCATGGATATTTTCATGATGTTAATTCTTCCCATCCATGAACATGGTATATGCTTCCATGTATTTGTATCTTCCTTGATTTCTTTCTTCATCATTCTGTAGTTTTCTGAGTACAGGTCTTTTACCTCCTTAGTTAAGTTGATTCCTAGGTACTTTATTTTTCTTGTTGTTATAATAAATGGGATTTGTTTTTTTGCTTCTATTTCTGTTGTTTCATTATTGGTATACAAAAATGCTTTTGATTTCTGGATATTTACTTTATACCCAGCTATTTTGCTAAATTTGCTTATTAGGTTGAGTAAGTTTTTGGTGAAGCCTATCAGGTTTTGTATGTACACTATCATATCATCTGCAAATAATGACAGTTTGACTTCCTCCTTTCCAATTTCAATACCTTTGATTCCTTTTTCTTCTCTGATGGCTATGGCTAGAACTTTTAAGATGATGTTGAACAGAAGTGGAGAAACTGGACAGCCTTGTATTGTTCCTAATCTTAGAAGGAAAGCTTTTAGTTTTTGTCCATTAAATATGATGTTGCCTTCAGCTTTCTAATATATGGCTTTTATGATATTGAGGTATGCTCCCTGTATTCCCATTTTGCTGAGAGTTTTTATCATAAATGGTTGCTGTACTTTATCAAATGCTTTTCCAGCATCTATCAATGAAGATAGAAATCAAGGAAGAGACAAATAAATGGAAGCATATACCATGTTCATGGATGGGAAGAATTAACATTATTAAAATGTCCATCAGGTCTCATGGTAGTACAGTGGTTAAGGCACCAGCCAGCGAACCCAAAGGTCACAGGTTCGAATTCTCAGCCAGGTCCCATAACCAGGTTGCAATCCAGGTCTCCAGTCAGGTCTGTGGCTGGAGGCAGGTGAAACGCAACCATACATTGATGTCCCTTTCCCTCTGTGCCTCTCTCCCTTCTCCTCTTTCTAAAAATAATGAAATAAAATCTTTAAAAAATGTATGTACTACCCAAAGCAATCTACAGATTAAATGCAATCCCAATTATAATACCAATGACAGACTTCACAGAAATAGAAAAAAAAAAAACTTCAAAAATTTATATGGAGCCAAAAATGCCCACGAATAGCCACAGCAATCTTGAGAAAGAACAACAAGGTAGGAGGAATCACAATACCAGACTTCAAACAATACTACAAGACTACTGTCATTAACACTATTTGGCACTAGCATAAAAATAGACATATAGATCAATGGAACAGAATAAATAAAGAGCCTAGAAATTAACCCAGGACTCTATGGTCAACTAATATTTGCCAAAGGGGGAAGGAACATCAAATGGAGTAAAAACAGTCTCTTCAACAAGTGGTGTTGGGAGAACTGGACAGCAACATACCAAACGATAAAACTAGATCATCAACTTACACCATACACCAGAATAAACTCAAGATGGATAAAGGAATTACACATAAGCAGTGCCACCATAAAGGTCCTAGAGAAACATGTAAGCAGTAAACTTTTGGATATCCTACACAGAAATATGTTTATTGATACTTTACCAAGGGTAAAGGAAATAAAAGAAGAAATCTATAAATGAGACTATATCAAATTGAAATGTTCCTTTCAGCTAAAGAAAGCATCACCAAAATTCAAAGGGAACCAACTGTATGGGAAAACATAACTGCCAATGATACCTCAGACAAGGGTCTGATCTCCAAAATATATAAAGAACTAATGCGACTCAACACCAGGGAGACAGACAGCCTAATTCAAAAATGGGCAAAGGACCTGAACAGACAACTCACTGAGGAAGATATACAAAGGGCCCAGAGGCATATGAAAGAATGCTCAACATCACTAGTCATCAAAGAGATGCAAATTAAAACCACAATAAGATACTATGTCACACCTGTCAGAATGGCAATCATCAACAAATCAACAAACAAGTGTTGGCGAGGATGTGGGGCAAAGGGAACCCTCATACACTGTTGGTGGGAATGCAGGCTGTTGCAGGCATTGGTAAAAACAGTATGGGGTTTCCTTATAAAACTAAAAATGGAACTGCCTTTTGATCCAGCAATTCCACTACTGGGTCTATACTCAAAGAATCCTGAAACACCAATTCATAAGAACCTATGTACACCTATGTTCATAGCAGCACTATTTAAAATAGCCAAGTGCTGGAAGCAGCCTAAGTGCCCATCAGTGGATGATTGGATCAAAAACTTTGGTACATTTACACAATGGAATACTACACAGCAGAAAGAAAGAAGGAACTTGTATTCTTTGCAACAACATGGATGAAACGGGGGAGTATTATGCTTAGTGAAATAAGCCAGTCAGTGATTGATAAATACCATATGATCTCACCCTTTACAGGATAATAATGAACAAAACTAACAACAAGCCAAACAGAACCAGATATATGAATACATTGAATAGGCCTTCAGTGGGCCGGGGGAAGGGACCTGGGGGGAGCCGGGAGGAAGATGCAAGGAAGAGGAGCAGTTTAGAGAAGAACCTAGTGTGAAAGAACCATGGACATGGATAATAGGTAGGATTGATTTTGGGGTTGTGGAAATGGGTGGGTGGGAAAGAGGACAAAGGGGAGCAAAAAGGGGATGCATGTAATACAACAAGAATAAAATTCAATTTAAAAAAATAAATAAAAATAAAACCAAACAATGTCCTATTAAGTCTACAAAACTCTTGAGGGCCATCAAAGCCTGATTTATGAAAGCCTAGTATGTGGTATAAATTTACTCCATCTCTACCATCTTTGAAAATAGGATAATAATAAGAAAATCAAATATTTAGCCTTATTTTTTTAAAAGAAATGGTATTTCAAGTTAATTATCTCTGGAACTATGGTAACATTTTGAGATGATGTCCTAGGGCTCTAGGATCTGTTTTTGGCATTCAAAATGATAACCTACTTCAGGTGGTGGAGTTTCAACCAGCATTCTTTTAACTATACTCTGAACTTCTTCACTTGAATGCCTGATTTCATTTTGTTCCTTATATGCACTACAATTAATATTCATCAAAAGAGACTGAGTACATAACACTGATTGCTTACTTAATTACATGCTGTATGCTAAGTACTCATTAATTTTCACAACTATCTTATGAGATAGGTACTAGTGTGATTCTAACTTTACAAATGAGATAATACACTTTGATGCCCAACCTAATATAGACCTCTCCAAGCAGCACATCTGTGACCTGGATTCACTTTTCTCTTCCATCTTTTATTAAAATGTTTCTGTCATATGCATTATTCCCTCAGGGGCATGCACATTTTCAGATGTGATAAATTAATCTGTTTAAAGGTATTTATGTTTCATTGGAAGTTGACAGCTCACCCTTCTTTGAGAATATTTACTCATGCAACAGGTGATTTTGCAGACACGACTTACAATATATTTAGTTACTAACTGCCCAATTTATATGATAGGCACTAGTAATCTCTATTCTGGAACTTACGGTTTTGTGGAATGTATAGACATTAATAAATAATTCACATGAGCATCTAACTTTAAACTTAGATAAATGTATGAAAATAAAGTGGCATGATCAGTGTCATTCTGGTGGATTAGATAGGGCATTCCTGAGGAAGCAAAAGTTCATCTCAACATATGAAGGGTAAGTAGAAGTTAACTAAACAAATTGGGTTGGAAGAAATCCCCTCATTGGAACAGTAAGGGCAAAGGCTGAGGGGTGAGTGGGAGTCTAGTAATCCAAGAAGAAAAAGGCCTGAGTAACTAGAATGTAGAACACTTCAAAGAGAATGGTGAGTAAAGAAACTGGAGCAGTAGGCAGAGACCAAAACCCATATGCAACCTGGGAAAAATAAACAGAAAATTAAGCAATTAAGCAGATAATTAAAAATTATTGTGTTAAGTACAAAAATGAAATAACTGCTATGGCGACATGTAAAGAAAACATTTAAAACATGCTCTGAGATTCAGTAAGTATTTGCAGAAATGTGTGAGCTGTGAAGGATGACTACACATTAGCTCGTATGAGGGGAAGCAGAGGTGGTGATAGTGATTCAGGTAGAAGGAACAGCAAAAGCCTACAGATCAGAAATTGCATATTAAGTCTAAGGAACCAAGGGAGGCCTTATTAAAATGCAGATTTAAAATGCTGACTTTGCTTGACAGTACAGGAGTTTTGTGGAGACAACAGTGGATGTAGACCAAAGGCCACTGGGATCGTTCTGGCTGAAACTAGATGAACAAAGGCAGTGGAAGCAGGGAAAGAAAAGAAACAACTGATTATATAGTTATAAAACAGGAAGAATGACTGCCTGGTGAAATACAATGGAGAAAGAGTAACGGAGGCAAAGAAGCCAGGTTTCTAACTATTGGTTTCTTTTTTTCATTTTATTGTTGTATTACATCTATCCCCTTTTTGCTCCCCTCTGTCGCCCTCCCCACCCACCCATTACCCCCAAAATCAATCCCACCTGTCCATGTCCATGGTTCCTTTATACTAGGTTCTTGTCTAACCTGCTCCCCTTCCATGCCTCTTAACTATTGGTTTCTTAAAAATTCTGTTTAGGCCCTGGCTGTTGGCACAGTGGATAAGGTGCTGGCCTGCGAACACAAAGGTCACTGTTTCAATTCCCAGTCAGGGCACATAACCAGGTTGCAAGCCAGGTCTCCAGCCAGGTCCATAGCTGGAGGCAGATGAAAGGCAACCATACATGGATGTCTCCTTCTCTGCCTCTCTCCCTTCCCCTTTCTCTAAAAATAATAAAATATTTTTAAAATGCAGTTTATTGTGTTACAAGGAAGGAGAAATAAAACAGGAAGTAAGAGTTTAAGGAATTTAATTCAGGGTATGTTAAGTTTTATGCATCATATTGTTCATAAACAATATGAACATACTCAGAATGATAGTTCATGGAAACTAAGCTGGACAGGGAAGAAATTAATGGCAAGAGGGAGAAAATAAATGGCTAAAAGGAACTGGGTATGCCTATAAGCTGAAGAGCAAATGTAGTAAGTATTTCTATGGTATGTGTTGTTCATCTCAAGAGGGCAATTCCAATATTTTTTCTGAAGGTCCTAACAGTGTCCTTGGACCTTATTTATTTTGTGAAACTGTACCACAAAGTATATGGTACGGCATCATCAGGTTGCTTGAAATCTCTTGAAATTCACTACAAAAAAAGTAAGCTTGCAACATCTTATGAAAATGACATTAAAGGTGCAGCCTCTGAAGAGAATCAAAAGCAAACAAATAACCACTCTCAGAGCCTCAGAAGTTTGGAACAGAGAATGTATATAAATGAGAAAAAAAGATCTTGAATTTTGTTCCTCAGCTGTCTTATTTCTACAGTTTCAGAGGTACAATAATTTGGCCAATGCTTCATTTGTCAAAAATTATCTCCCAGTTAAAATTTGAACTCCAGGAGGTACATGTTGAACTTAATAAAAAGAAATAAAAAACCAAAACCTGAGTTGATTTGTCCAGAAGACAAATATAGGATAAAGATATTAATTAAAATAAATGAGAAGTCATCATTTACCAGTCAAATTGGAGGCAATTATATTATTGCTCTATTGTGGTTGATAAGTTAATTTATTATCATTCGAATTCTCAGAAAGATGGTAAAGAACTAAAATATATTTTGCAAATATATTTTAACATACTATTTCTTTAAATTTATGGTCTAAAATGTTAGGGGTATGTATTTTCATGTTTTTGCTGTATGCAAAGGACTATTGACCTGTTGACCAAGGTTTTCAGTTTCAATGGTTCCGGAGAGCCTAAGATCAGATTATGATGTTGTTATCTTTATCCAAAAACATATACATTATATTTGTGGATCTTCTGCCCTATTAATCCTGATTTAGAGCCTAACAAAATAATTAAAGAGTAAACAGTATGGCATAAATAATTTATTTGAAGTCACAAACACCAGAAAGGACATATTTGGAATTCTCTAAAAGGGAAATTGAGTTTTTTGGTATGTGCAGATTAAAGATAAAATTCATTTCAATTTTTTAAAAATATATTTTATTGATTATGTTGTTACAGTTGTCCTAAATTCTTTTCTGTTTGCTCCCCTCCACCTGAAACCCCCATTTTCTCCTGCAGTCCCACCCCATGTTAGTTCATGTCCATGGGTTGTGCATATGTTTTCTGATTTCACCCTTTCCTCTATTATTCTTAACTTCTCCCTGTTTATCTTGTACCCGCCAATTATGTTTCCTAATCCCTGCACCAGTTCCCTGTTTTAACCTATTTCCCCTCTCAGCTGATAACCCTACCAATAATCCCCATACTTATGATTCTGTTCCTGTTCTGCTTGTTTGCTTAGCTTGTTTTTGTATTCATTTTTATTTTTTAGGTTCTGTTGATAGTTATGAATTTGTTGTCTTTTTAATGTTCATAACTTTTATCCCTTTTTTTCTTAAGAAAGTTCCTTTAACATTTCATATAATAATGGCTTGGTGTTGATGAACTCATTTAACTTTAATTTGTCTAGGAAGCACTTTGTTTGCCCTGTCATTCTAAATTATAGCTTTGCTGGATAGAGTATCCTTGGTTGTAGGTCCTTGCTTTTCATCACTTTTAATACTTCTTGCCAGTCCTTTCTGGCCTGCAAAGTTTCTTTTGAGAAATCAGCTGATAGTCTTATAGGAACCCCTTTTGGGGAAACTCTGCTTTTCTCTTGCTGCTTTTAATATTCTCTCTTTATCTTTAATTTTTGACATTTTAAATATGATGTGTCTTGGTGTGGGGGTCTTTGGATCTATCTTGTCTGGGACTCTCTGTGCTTCTTGGACTTGTATGTCTATTTCCTTTGCCAAACTAGGGACATTTTCCTTCATTATTTTTTCACACAAGTTTACAGTTTCTTGCTCTTCCTCTTCTCCTTCTGGAATCCCTATGATTTGGGTGTTGGGACATTTAAAGTCATCCCAAAGGTTCCTAAGCGCTCCTTGTTTTGTTTTTGGTTTTTGGTTTTTTTTCAATTCTTGTTTCCACTTTCTGTGCTGGTTGACTTTATTTCTTCCTCATGTTCCAAATTGTTGATTTGAACCCCAGCTTTTTTCTCTTCACCATTGGATTTCTGTGTATTTTCCTTAGTCTCACTTGGCCTAGCCTCCACTTTTTCCCTTCTGCATCTACCACACTTAAGCACCTCTGTCAGGTCTGTGAGCATCTTTATTACAAGTATTCTAAACTGTGCATCTCTCGAGCTGACACTGCTCATCTGTCAGGCTGGCTATTTCGTTGTCACTTAGTTTGGCCATTGAGACCTTGATTTGTTCCCTTTTTTGAGCCATATTTTTCTGTCTCTGTGTCTTGACAGGCTCCTGTGTGCCTGTTTCTTAGGTAGATCTGTCGCACCTGTTATGTTGTAAGGGGTGGAGCCTTGAGTATTTGTCAGTATGGGGTGACTTGTTTCACCACGTTGTGGCACTGTACATGGGGAAGGGGTCTGAGAGGGAATAATGCTGCTTGCTCAGCACTTGCCCCTTTAGAAAAGGGGACACTTCTCCCACTTCTTGTGTGGGACTAACTCCTCTCTAGCTGTTGCCCTGTCCATGATTCCCAGGGCAGGTGGGTGGGTCTGTGGATGTTTCTGGACTATGGAGGTCTCTAAAAAATGGACTCTGCAATGAGACCAGCAGTTTCTTCCACTGCTCTAAACCCCACTGTTTTTCACAGTCAGAAGTAATGTGGCTTTACTTTCCCCTGGTGCTGAAGCCATAAGCCATGAGATCTGGTCTGGTGCTGGGAGCACTTAACACGTGTCCCTACTGTGACTGCTCTTTCCACCAGCAGACCCCAGGCACTCTCCCACTGCAGCTGCCATGCTGTCAACCCACACCTGCAAACATCACCCTCTGTGTCTTGGCTCTGTCCCTCCTACCTGTCTGGATGAGTATTTCTTCTTTCTATCCTTTGTTTGTTGGACTTCCATGCAGCACAATATTCTGGAATTTCTGGATGTCTCTAGTTTTGAGGTAGATATATTGTTTTTGGTTGTGGAGGGAGATGTAGCATGTCTATCTATGTCCCCATCTTGGATCCTTCTTCTGAAATTAATTTTTTTTTTAAACCTCAGTCTTCTCAGAATCTTGACAATGTCATGAAACAAACATGGGAAGCTGTCTCTAAAGAGGTAAAATATTATCATTGGATTTCCCATGGAAAGGCCAGTAAGAAACCCCAAATAATGTTGTTGTTGTTGTTTTTTGTAAAATGTTTGAACTCAGTTACATTTGACAGTATTCCTAAACATGCTTAAGAATAATTTGAGTGTGTGAATAATGAAGTTTCCTGGAAGACAATAATGTAATTATCCCCATTTGTCAGAAATTAATTAAAATATCTGGTTCATTGGGATAGCGAATAATCCTTTAACAACTTTACAAGGTGAGTTTTATCTACACTATTTGCTAATGTGTTTGTGTGTGTATTAATTTAGGAGAAAATGGAAAACAGAAAATCATAATCTGGAATTTATATATTTTTAGATTTCTACTTCAACTTTCCATGAAACTTGTATTGTATATATTGTAATTAATTTTTTAAGTTTAAAAGTTTGAAGTATTTTTAAGTTAATTTTATTTATTATTGTTGTAATAATTGTAATGTAAATTGTTTCATTTTTCCCCCTTTGCTTTCCCCTGCCCCTCCTCACAGGCCCCCCTCCCTCAGTCAATCCCCAGCTACTTGTCCATGTCTATGGGTCTTCCTCACTAGCTCCTCATCTGATCCTTTTCCCCAATTTCCCCCTTTTCCCCCTCCCCCTAGTCACCATCATTCTGCTCTTCTTTTTTTCATGTCTCTTGTTTCTGCTCACCTGTATGTTTTGTTCATTACTCTCCTGCATTAAGTGAGAACATATGGTATCTAACTTTTGCTGCCTGGCTTATTTCACTAAGCATGATACTCTCCAGTACCATCCATGCTATCACAAATGATAGAAGTTCCTTCTTTGTTTCTACTGCATAGATCTCCATTGTGTAAATGTATCAGAGTTTTTTAATCTATTCATCCACTATAGGACACTTAGGTTGTTTCTAGCACTTGGCTTTTGTAAATAGCACTACTATGAACATAGGGGTTCATAGGTTCTTCTGAATTGGTGTTTCAGGGTTCTTCAGGTGTGATCCTAGCAGTGGAATCACTGGGTCATAAGGTAGTCATATTCTTAGTTTTTTGAGGAAATTCCATACTGTCTTTCATAGTGGCTGTACCAGTCTGCATTCCCAGCAGGAATACATCAGGGTTCCCTTTTCTCCACATCCTCACTAGCACTTGTTGTTTGTTGATGATGGCTGTTCTGACAGGTGTGAAGAGGTATCTCCTTGTGGTTTTAATTTGCATCTCTCTGATGGCTAGTGATGTTGAACATTCTTTCATATGCCTATGGGCCTTTGTATGTCTTTCTTGGAGAAGTGTCTGTTTAGGTCCTTTGCCCTCTTTTTAGTTGGGCTGTCTATTCTCACTGGTGTTGAGTCGTATTAGTTCTTTATAAATTTTGGGGAGCAGACCCTTATCTGAAGTGTTGTTGGCAAATATGTTTTCCCATATGGTTGATTCCCTTTTCATTTTGTTGATGATTTCTTTAACTAAGCAGAAACTTTTCAGTTGGATGTAGTTCCAACACCACTTGTTGAAGAGGCTATTTGCACTCCATTTTATGTGCCTTCCCTCTTTATTGAATATTAGTTGCCCATAAAGTCCTGGGTTTTTTTCTGGGCTCTCTATTCTGTTCCATTGATCTATTTGTCTGTTCTTGTGCCAGTACCAGACTGTTTTCATTACTATGAATTTGTAATATAGTTTGATATCTGGTATTGTGATTTCTCCTACTTCATTCTTCTTTCTCAGGATTGCTGTAGCTATTTGGGATCATTTTTGACTATATAAAATTTTGAAGTGTTTGTTCTAGGTCTCTGAAATATGACATCAGTATTTTAATAGGGATAGCATTGAATTTATAGATGGCTTTGGGTAGTATGGACATTTTTATGATGTAAATTCTTCCCATCCATGAACATGGTATATGCTTCCATTTATTTGTATCTTCCTCAATTTCTTTCTTCAATGTTCTGTAGTTTTCCAAGTACAGCTTTTTAAATTTCTGGTTAAATTTATTCCTAGGTATTTTATTATTTTTCTTGTTGCTATAGTAAATGGGATATATTTTCTAGTTTCTGTCTTTTTGCTGCTTCATTATTGGTGTATAAAAATGCCTTCGATTTCTGGATATTGACTTTGTATCTAGCTATTTTGCGAATTCACTTATTAGGTTGAGTAGGTTTTTTTTTAGTGGAGTCTATACGGTTTTCTATGTACATTATCATGTCATCTGCAAATATTGACAATTTTACTTCCTCCTTTCCAATTTGGATGCCTTTCATTCCTTTTTCTTGTCTGACCACTGTGGCTAGAACTTCCAAAATAATGAATAGAAGCGGAGAGAGTGGGCATCCTTGCCTTGTTCCTGATCTTAAGGGAAAGGAGTTCAGACTTTGCTCATTGAGTATGATGTTAGGTGCAGGGTTCTTGTATATGACCTTTATTTTGTTGAGGTATGTTCCTTCTATTCGCATCTTATTGAGCATTTTTATCAAAAAGTGTATTGTATTTTATCAAATGTTTTTTATGCAACTATTGATATGATCATATGGTTTCTGTCTTTCAGTTTGTTCATGTGGTGTATTACATGTATTGATTTGCAAATATTCTACCATCCCCAGATTCCTGAGGTGAATCCCATTTGGTAATTGTGTATGATGTTTTAGATATATTGCTAGATCTAGTTTGCCAATATTTTGTTGAGGATTTTAGTATTTATGTTCATCAGAGATATTGGCCTGTAGTTCTCTTTCTTTGTTGTGTCTTGACCTGGTTTTGGGATTAGAATAATACCTGACTCATAGAATGAGTTTGTGAGTCTTCCCTCTTCTTGGGTTTTGGAACAGGTTGAGAAGGATAGGGGTTAGTTCTTCCCTAAGTGTTTGGTAAAATTCACCTGTGTAGCCATCTGGGCAAGGCTCTTGTGTTCTGGGAGTTTTCTGATTACTTCTTCAATTTCACTATTTGTTATTTGTCTATTCAGGCTTTCTGCTTCTTCTGGATTGAGTTTTGGTAGGTTATACATTTCCAAAAATTTGTCCATTTTACCCAGGTTATCAAATTTCTTGTCATATAGTTGTTGGTAGTAATTTTTTACAATCCTCTGTATTTCTGTGGTTTCAATTGTGAGTTCTCCTTTGTTGTTTCTGATTTTGTTTATTTGGGTCCTCTCTCTTTTTTTCTTGATAAGTCTAGTTAATGACTTGTCAATTTTTAAAATCTTTTCAAAGAACCAACTTCTGGATTTATTGATCCTTAGAATTGTGCTTTTTGTCATTATGTCATTTAGTTCTGCTCTGATCTTGATAATTTCATTCCTTCTACTAGCTCTGGGCTTTATTTGTTAAAGCTTTTCCAGTTCTCGTAGTGTTGTTAGGTTGTTTGTATGAGTTTCTTCTAGCCTTTATAGGTAGGCATGTATTGCTATGAATTTCCCCCCTGAGGACTGCCTTTGCTGTGTCCCATAGGTTTTAGTGTGTTCTGTATTCATTTTTATTTGTTTCCAGAAATGTTTCAATTTCTTCTTTCATATCGTTGTTAACCCATGCTATTCAGTCTCTATGAATTAGATTGTTTTTGGATTTTTTCCTTAAGGTTGGTTTCTCGTTTCAAGCCATTGTGATATGAGAAGATTCTTGATATAATTTCAATTTTTAAAAAATTTGTGGAGGCTTGTCTTGTGTCCTACCATGTGGTCTATCTTTGAGAATGTTCCATGTGCACTTAAAAAGAATGTGTATTTTGCTTATTTGGGGTGAAAAGTTCTGAATGTATCAGTTAAGTCCATTTCCTCTAGAGTGTTGTTCAATGCTACAATATCCTTGGTGTTTGTTTTTTTTTTTTGGTTTTGTTTGTTTGTTTGTTTGTTTATTTATTTATTTTTGCTTGGCTGAGCTGTCCATTGTTGATAATGGGGTATTAAAATCCCCTACTAATGAGTGTGTTGCTGTCAATTTCTTTCTTGAAGTCCTCTATGATCTTCCTTATATATTTGGGTGTTCCTATGCTGAGTGCACTTATGTTTATAAGGGTTATTTCTTGATGGATTGTTCCCTTAAGCATTATGAAATGTCCTTCTTTGTCTCTTTTTATGGCCTCCATTATAAAATCTGTTTTGTCTAAGTATTGCTACCCCAACCTTTTTTTCATATCCATTTGCTTGAAATATATTTCTCCATCCCTTCACTTTCAGAATAGGCAGCATAAATGTGGGTCATGCTTCCTCATCCACTCAGTTACTCTATTTCTTTTGATTGGTGTATTTAGTCCATTTCCATTTAACATTATTGAGAAGTACTCCTTCATTGACATTTTCCCACTTTGTACCTGTACACCTCTCTGTCATTCTCTGTTTCTTCATCTTTTTAAAGCAGTCCCTTTAGCATCTCTTGAAATGCTGGTTTGGTGGAGGTATGTACTTTTAGCCTTCTTTTGTCTGGGAAACTCCTTCTTTCATCTTCCATTTTGAATAAGAGCCTTGCTGGGTAGAGTATTCTTGGTTACAGGCCTTTGTTTTTCATTACTTGGAGTATTTTTTGCCATTCCTTTCTGGCTTGTATTGTTTCTGTTGAGAAATCATTTGATAACATTATTGGAGCTCCCTTACATGTTATTAGCTATTTTTCTTTTGATGCTTTTAGGATTCTCTCCTTGTCTTTGAAATTTTCCCTTTAATTATGATGTGTCTTGAAGTGGGCTGGTTTGGGTTCATCTTCATTGGGATCCTTGTGCTTCCTTAATGTGAGTGACATTTTCACTCATCAAGTTATAGAAGTTTTCTGTCATTACTTTTTCAAACAGGTTTTCTATCCCTTGCTTCTCTTCTTCTGGTATCCCTATGATATGGATATTATTGCATTTCATGCTGTCCTGCAACTCTCTTAATACCTCTTCATTAATTTTTACTCTTTTTTTTTGTTTTGTTGCACTATCTGGATATTTTTTATATGTTGTCTTCCAATTCACTGATCCTGGACTCTGGTTCCTCCACCCTGCTATGGATTCCATTATTGTGTTCTTCCATTCAGAAATTGTATTCTTCATTTCCTCTTGTTTCTTACTGATGGTTTCTATGGCCTTTTTAATGCTGGTATAATTTTCAGTATGTTTCTTGAAATTACCCTGGAGTTCTGTATAGTTTTGTTTGAGATTGTCGAGTTCATCGAGCTTTATTTCTTTCTTTCTTTCTTTTTTTTTTTTTTTTAAGATTTTATTTATTATTTCCAGAGAGCAAGGAAGGGAGAGAGGTAGAAAGGGAGAGAAACATCAATGTATGGTTGCCTTTCCCCTGCCTCCATCCATGGACCTGGCTGGAGACCTGGCCTGCAACCTGGTTATATGCCCTGGCTAGGGAATCGAACCAGTGATCTTCGGGTTTGCAAGCTGGCACCTTATCCATTGTGTTACCCACCAGGGCTCATTGAGCTTTCTTATAACCTTCTTTGAATTCTATGTCTGATAGTTCACTTTTTTTTTTTTAATATTTCATTTAGCAGTTTTTTTTTTCTAGTAATTCCTCCTTTCCTTTTGGTGGTGGATTGTTTCTTTTTCTCCCCATTTTGGGTGTCTGCTATTGCTTGTTTTTGTTTCTTGTATTAATCGGCTATGATGCCATGCCTTTGTGGAGTGCCCTTCTGTGGTAGAAGATTTACAGGGTTCAGTGGTGGAGTCTCCTAGATTTCCTCAACTTGGTTTTTCACTCCAGCTGGCTGATTGTGAGACAATCCTTCTACCACATCTCATGTACTGTTATTAAGCTGCTCCTAAAACAGAACCACCAGTCCAGGCAAAATAACAACACCTTCAAACATATCTTACACACTTAGTCACACTTTTGTCTTCATATGAGCCTAGCTTAAAATCTATACACTCAAAATCACCCCTACACTTAATCACACACTCAGCTGAAAATGAGCCAATCTTTATAAAGATGTATATATAGTAAGAGCAAAAGACAACTGACTTGACTGAACTATGGAATATTTTTGAGAGGTACAATGGAGTCACCAAAATAGCAGTGAGAAGTGGTAGGGGGATCAAAGAGAAAATACAAACTACCTCTTTTTTAAATTTAATTTTATTGTTGTTTTGTTATATCCATCCCCTTTTTCCTTCCCTCTGCCCCCTTCCCCACCAATCCACTCCACCCAAAGACAATCCCACTTGTTGTCCATGTCCATGGTTCTTCCATACTAGTTCTGTGACTAAACTGCTCTCCTTTTTTGCCTCCTCCTCTCCCTTCCCCCTTCCATCCTCCCCTCTTCCCATTGGAGACATATTTATTTTATTCATATATCTGGTTCTGTTTTGCTTATTCATTTGTTTGGTTCATTACTATACTGAAATGGGTGAAATCATACGGTATTGTCTTTCACTGACTGGCTTATTTCACTAACCATAATCTAGTTCCATCCATGTTGTTGCAAAGGGTAGGAGTTCCTTCTTTCTTTCTGCTATAAAGAATTCCATTATGTAAATGTACCAAAGTTTTTTGATCTAATCATCCACTGATGGGCACTCATGCTGTTTCCAGCACTTACCTATTGTAAATAGTGCTGCTAGGAACATAGGGGTACATAGGTTCTTATGAATTGGTGTTTCAGGATTCTTTGGGTATAGTCCAAGTAGTGGAATTGCTGGATCAAAAGGCAGTTCCTTTTTTAGTTTTTAAGGAAACCCCATACTGTTTTCCAAAGTGGCTGCACCAGCCAACATTCCCACCAACAGTGCATGAGAGTTCCCTTTGACCCACATCCTCGCCAACACTTGTTGTTTGTTGATAATTGCCATTCTGACAGGTGTGAGGTGGTATCTTATTGTGGTTTTAATTTGCATCTCTCTAATGACTAGTGATATTGAGCCTTCTTTCATATGCCTCTGGGCCCTATGTATATCTTCCTCAATGAGTTGTCTGTTCAGGTCCTTTGCTCATTTTTTAATTGTGCTGTCTGTCTCAATGGTGTTGAGTTGCAGTAGTCCTTTATATATTTTGGAGATCAGACCCTTGTCTGAGGTATCATTGGCAATTATGTTTTCCCATACACTTGATCCCTTTGAATTATGTTGATATTTTCTTTAGCTGAACAGAAACTTTTCAGTTTGATATAGTCTCATTTGTTGATTTGTTCTTTTATTTCCTTTGCCCTTGGTGAAGTATCAGTAAACATATTTCTGTGTAGGATATCCAAAAGTTTACTGCCTATATTTTTCTCCAGGATCTTTATGGTGGCACTGCTGATGTTTAAATCCTTTATCCATCTTGAGTTTATTTTGGTGTATGGTTCAAGTTGGTGGTCTAGTTTTATCTTTTTGCATGTTGCTGTCCAGTTCTCCCAACACCATTTGTTGAAGAGACTATTTTTACTCCATTTGATGTTCCTTCTTTCTTTATCAAATATTACTTGACATTAGATTCCTGGGTTAATTTCTAGGTTCTCTTTTCTGTTTCATTGATCTATATGTCTATTCTTATGACAGTACCAGGCTGTTTTAATGACAGTAGTCTTGTAGTATTGTTTGAAATCCCGTATTGTGATTCCTCCTACCTTGTTCTTCTTTCTGAAGATTGCTGTGGCTATTTGTGGGCATTTTTGGCTCCATATAAATTTTTGAAGTATTTTTTCTATTTCTGTAAAGTCTGTCATTGGTATTTTAATTGGGATTGCATTGAATATGTAGATGGCTTTGGGTAGTATGGACATTTGAATGATGGTAATTCTTCCCATCCATGAACATGGTATATGCTTCCATGTATTTGTATCTTCCTTGATTTCTTTCTTCATTGTTCTGTAGTTTTCTGAGTACAGGTCTTTTACCTCCTTAGTTAGGTTTATTCCTAGGTACTTTATTTTTCTTGTTGCTATGGTAAATGGGATTTATTTTCTCACTTCTATTTCTGTTGTTTCATTACTGGTATACTGGTATACAAAAATGCTTTGGATTTCTGGATATTGACTTTATACCCAGCTATTTTGCTAAATTTCCTTATTAGGTCAAGTAAGTTTTTGGTGGAACTTAACAGGTTTTGTATGTACACTATCATATCATCTGCAAATAATGACAGTTTGACTTCCTCCTTTCCAATTTGGATACCTTTGATTCCTTTTTCTTCTCTGATGGCTATAGCTAGAACTTCCAAGACAATGTTGAACACAAGTGGAGAAAGTGGACAGCCTTGTCTCATTCCTGATCTTAGGGGGAAGGCTTTCAGTTTTTGTCCATTAAGTATGATGTTGGCTCCAGGTTTCTCATGGATGGCCTTTATGATGTTGAGGGATGCTCCCTCTATTCTCATTTTGCTGAGGGTTTTTATCACAAATGGTTGTTGTACTTTATCAAATGCTTTTTCAGCATCTATTGATATGATCATAATGTTTTTATCTTTCAATTTGTTGATGTTGTGTATTACATTTATTGATTTATGAATGTTGTACCATCCTTGCATCCCTGGAATGAAGCCCACTTGATCATGGTGTATGATCTTTGTAATACACTACTGAATCTGATTGGCCAATATTTTGTTGAGAATTTTAGCATCTATGTTCATCAGAGATATTGGCATGTAGCTTTCTTTCTTAGTGGTGTCTTGCCCTGGTTTGGGGATTAGAATAATAGTGGCCTCATAGAAAGAGTTTGGGAGTCTTCCCTCTTCCTGAATTTTTTGGTATAGTTTGAGAAGGATAGGAGTTAGTTCTTTTTTAAAAGTTTGGTAAAATTCACCTGTGTATCCATCCAGTCCAACACTTTTATGGTTTGGGAGATTTTGGATTACTTCTTTAATTTCAATAGTTGTTATTGGCCTATTTAGGCTTTCTGCTTCTTCTGGGTTCAGTATTGGTAGATTATACATTTCCAGAAATGTGTCCATATCATCCAGGTTGTTGTATTTTTTGTCATAGAGTTGTTTGTAGTAATTTCTTACAATCTTTTGTATTTCTGAGGTATCAGTTGTGATTTCTCCTCTGTCAGGTCTGATTCTGTTTATTTGGGTCATCTCTTTCCTTTTCTTGATGTGTCTGGATAAACGCTTGTCAATTTTGTTTATTTCTTCAAAGAACCAGCTCCTGGAACTGTTGAATCTTCGAATTGTAGTTTGAATCTCTGAGTTATTTAGCTCTGCTCTGATCTTGATGATTTCCTTCCTTCTACTTGCCCTGGGCTTTGTTTGTTGTTGCTCCACCAGTTCTTGCAGCTTTGTGGTTAGGTTGTTTCCATAAACGTCTTGTGACCATTTTTGGAAGGCCTGTATTGCTCTAAATTCCCCCCTGAGAACTGCCTTTGCTGTATCCCATAGGTTTTGGGCTGTTGTGTGTTCATTGTCATTTGTTTCCAGGAACTTTTTGATTTCATCTTTGATCTCATTGTTAACCCCTTCATTGCTTAAAAGCATGTTATTCAGTCTCCATGAGTTAGAGAATTTTTGTTTTTTTCCCTTGAGATTGGTTTCTAGTTTTAAGCCATTGTGATCTGAGAAGATACTTTGTATGATTTCAATTTTCCTGTATTTGTGGAGGCTTGTCTTCTTACATACCATGTGGTCTATCTTGGAGAATGATCCATGTGCATTTGAAAAGGATGTGTATTTTGCTTCTTTGGGGTAAAACACTCTGTATACATCGGTTAGGTCCATTTCCACTAGAGTGTTGTTCAATGCCACAACATCTTTTGGTATTTTTTGTCTGGAAGATCTGTCCATTGTTGATAATGGGGTATTAAAATCCCCTACTATTAGTGTATTGCTGTCTATGTCTTTCTTAAAGTCTTCCAAGATTTTCCTTATATATTTCGGAGCTCGTATGTTGGGTGTGTATATGTTTAACAGAGTCATTTCTTCCTGATGTATTGTTCCCTTAAGTATTATGAAATGTCCATCTTTGTCCCTTTTTATGGCCTTCATTGTAAAATCTATTTTATCTGAAATCAGTATTGCTACTCCAGCTTTTTTTTTCATGTCCTTTGCTTGATATATATTTTTCCATCCCTTCATTCTCAATCTGTGTTGATCTTTTGTTCTGAGGTGGGTCTCTTAAAGATAGCATATATGTGGGTCATGTTGTCTTATCCATTTGAGTACCCTATGTCTTTTGATTGGTGCATTTAATCCATTTACATTTAAGGTGATTATTGATTGATACTTATTCATTGCCATTTTCTCCATTTGTGTCTGTATTCCTCTTTGGCTTTCTCCATTTCTTCATTTTATTTATTTACTTATTTTTAAAGCAGACCCTTTAGCATTTCTTGCAATGCTGGTTTGGTAGAGATGTATTCTTTTAGCCTTTTTTTTTTTTTTTTTTTGGTCTGGGAAGCCCCTTATTTCTCCTTCTATCTTGAATGAGAGCCTTGCTGGGTAGAGTATTCTTGGTTGCAGGCCTTTGTTGACCATGACTTGAAATACTTTTTGCCATTCCCTTCTGGCTTGAATTTTTTCTGATGAATAATCATTTGATAGCCTTATTGGAGCCCCTTTATATGTTATTTGTTGTTTCTCTCTTGATGCTTTTAGGATTCTCTCTTTGTCTTTGTAATTAGCCATTTTAATAATAATGTGCCTTTGGTGTTGGTCTGTTTGGATTGATCTTCATTGGGACACTCTGTGCTTCCTGAACTTGATTAATGTTTTTACTCATCATGTTAGGGAAATTTTCTATCATGACTTTTTGGAACAGGTTTTCCATTCCTTGTTTCTCTTCTCCTTCTGGTATCCCTTTGATATGGATATTGTTATGTTTCATGTTGTCCTGCAGCTCTCTTAACCCCTCTTCAATCTTGTTCAGCCTTTTTTCATCTCTTGTACTGTCTTGGATTATTTGTTTACATTATCCTCCAACTGGCTGATCTGGTCCTCTGCTTCCACTAGCCTACTGTTGATTCCTTCTACTGTATTCTTCAATTCAGAAATTGTATTCTTCATTTCCTCCTGGCACTTATTGATAGTTTCTATGTCCTTTTTCATGCTGTTGTAGTTCTCAGTAAGTTCCTTGTAACTTCCCTGGAGTTCTTTTTAGTTCTCCTGGAGTTGTTTATAGTTTTCTTTGATGTGGCTGAGCTCATTGAGCTTCTCTATCATCATTGTTTTGAATTCATTATCTGATATTTCAGGTGCCTCTGTTTCATTTTGTGGTCTTTCTGGGGATTCTTCCTTTCCTTTTGGTGATGGACTGATTCTTTTTTTCCCCATTTTGTGTGTCTGTTGTTGCTTGCTTTTTATATTTTCCTTGGGTTAATCTGCTTTTCTTCCTTGCCTTAGTTTAGCACCCTTCAGTTTTAGGAGATTTGTAGAGTTTAATGTTGCAGTTTCCCATATTTTCTCCACCTGTTATTCTTGGGTTGGCCTTTATTTTGGCTGTCTGGTTGTATTCTGGACCTGTGGGCTTTTAGCAGGAAAAAAAGGAAAAGGAGAAAAAGGAAAAAGGAAATAAAGAAGGTAATAACAATAAAAAGAAAGGGTTTATAAGGAGGTCAAAGACCTGTACTCAGAAAACTACAGAACAATGAAGAAAAAATCAAGGAAGACACAAATAAATGGAAGCATATACCATGTTCGTGGATGGGAAGAATTAACATCATTAAAATGTCCATACTACCCAAAGCAATCTACATATTCAATGCAATCCCAATTAAAATACCAATGACAGACTTCACAGAAATAGAAAAAATACTTCAACAATTTATATGGAGCCAAAAATGCCCACGAATAGCCACCACAATCTTGAGAAAGAAGAACAAGGTAGGAGGAATCACAATACCGGACTTCAAACAATACTACAAGGCTACTGTCATCAAAACAGCATGGTACTGGCATAAGAATAGACATATAGATCAATGGAACAGAATAGAGAGCCCAGAAATTAACCCAGGATTCTATGGTCAATTAATATTTGACAAAAGCGGAAGAAACATAAAATGGAGTTAAAACAGTTTCTTTAACAAATGGTGTTGGGAGAACTGGACAACAACATGCAAAAAGATAAAACTAGACCACCAACTTACACCATACACCAAAATAAACTCAAGATGGATAAAGGATTTAAACATAAGCAGTGCCACCATAAAGATGCTGGAGAAAAATATAGGCAGTAAACTTTTGGATATCCCACGCAAAAATATGTTTACTGATACTTCACCAAGGGCAAAGGAAATAAAAGAACAAAT
>PVIW01011932.1:0-29336 GCA_004026585.1 Noctilio leporinus | reverse complement strand
AATTTAGCAAAATAGCTGGGTATAAAGTCAATATCCAGAAATCAAAAGCATTTTTGTATACCAATAATGAAATAACATAAATAGAAGCGAAAAAACAAATCCCATTTACCATAGCAACAAGAAAAATAAAGTACCTAGGAATAAACTTAACTAAGGAGGTAATTTGACCTCCTTAGAGACCTGTACTCAGGAAACTACAGAACAATGAAGAAAGAAATAAAGGAAGATACAAATAAATGGAAGCATATACCATGTTCATGGATGGGAAGAATTAACATCATTAAAATGTCCATACTACCCAAAGCAATCTACATATTCAATGCAATCCCAATTAAAATTCCAATGACAGACTTCACAGAAATAGAAAAAATACTTAAAATACTTCAAAAATTTATATGGAGCCATAAACACCCACAAATAGCCACAGCAACCTTGAGAAAGAAGAACAAGGTAGGAGGAATCACAATACCGGACTTCAAACAATACTACAAGGCTACTGTCATCAAAACAGCATGGTACTGGCATAAGAATAGACATGTAGATCAATGGAACAGTGTAGAGAGCCCAGAAATTAACCCAGGACTCTATGGTCAACTAATATTTGACAAAGGGGGAAGGAACATTAAATGGAGTAAAAACAGTCTCTTCAACAAATGGTGTTGGGAGAACTGGACAGCAACATGAAAAAAGATAAAACTAGACCACCAACTTACCCTATACACCATAATAAACTTACGACGGATAAATCATTTATACATAAGCAGTGCCACCATAAAGATCCTAGAGAAAAATATAGGTTGTAAACTCTTGGATATCCTTCGCTGAAATATATTTACTGATACTTCACCAAGGGCAAAGGAACTAAAAGAACAAATCCACAAATGGGACTGTATCAAATTGAAAAGTTTCTGTTCAGCTAAAGAAAATATCAGCAAAATTCAAAGGGAACCAACTGTATGGGAAAACATAATTGCCAATGATACCTCAGACAAGGGTCTGATCTCAAAACACATAAAGAACTAATGCGACTCAACACCAGGGAGACAGATAGCCCAATTAAAAAATAGGCAACTGATCTGAACAGACAACTCACTGAGGAAGATATACAAAGGGCCCAGAGGCATATTAAAGAATACTCAACATCACTTGTCAACAGAGAGATGAAAATTAAAACCACAATAAGATACCCCCTCACACCTGTCAAAATGGCAGTCACCAACAAATCAACAAACAGCAAGTGTTGGCGAGGATGTGGGGCAAAGGGAACCCTCATACACTGTTGGTGGGAATGCAGGCTGGTGCAGCCACTGTGTAAAACAGTATGGGGTTTCCTTAAAAAACTGAAAATGGAACTGCCTTTTGTTCCAGTGATTCCACTACTTGGACTCCCCAAATAATCCTGAAACACCAATTTATAAGAACCTATGTACACCTATGTTCATAGTGGCACTATTTACAATAGCCAAGTGCTTGGAATAGCCTAAGTGCCCATCACTGGATGATTGGATCAAAAAACTTTGGTACGTTTACACAATGGAATACTGTACAGCAGAAAGAAAGAAGGAACTTCTACTCTTTGCAACAACATGGATGGACCTGGAGAGGATTATGCTTAGTGAAATAAGCCAGTCAGTGAACGACAAGTATCATATGATCTCACCCATTACAGGACAGTAATGAACAACACTAACAACAAGCAAAACAGAACCAAATATATGAATACAGTAAATAGGCTTTCAGTGGTCAGGGGGAAGGTAGTTGGGGGAGGAGGGAGGAAGAGGCAAGGAAGGGGAGCCGTTTAGAAAAGAACCTAGTATAAAGGAACCATGGACATGGACAACAGGTGGGATTGATGTTGGGGGGAATGGGTGGGTGGGGAGGGGAACAGAGGGGAGCAAAAAGGGGATGGATGTAATACAACAACAATAAAATTTTTAAAAATTAAAAAAAATTCAAGAAATAGTTTAGAAACAGGATCTTAAAGAGGAGATTCCATCAGACAGATTTTAGGAATTATAGAAAATGATGATAGGTCACATTTCATTAAAAGACACATATACCTGAGTACTTATACAACAAAGAATGAACTGCAAGTTATCAATTTAAAGAGACATAATTTAATGCAAATTATTTATTGAATACTGACTATTTGGAGGGGGTGCATGGGGTAACACAAGATAGGCAGGAAGGACAGTGAGTCCAGTTAGATATAAATCTTGATTTCCATAATTATGAAGATTATTGTGAAAAGTAATACACATAAACTGTTAAGACAAGGCAGCATTTGAATATTGGCACAAAAAGCTATTTTAAAAATAGAAGAAGAAATGCAAAGGAACAAAGAAGTACAGACATTCTGGGGGCAATTGTTTTGTAGAAGCTGACAATTAAGTGGGAGAATTTGGAAAAGAGGTGAGAACCAGGAAGAAGGGCCTGCTGTCTTTAGTTTTACCTCATGCTATATGAAAATAGTTTCCTGCACTTTAACTTAAAGGTATTACAAGATATTCTAATCAGTTAACAGTCCTTGAGCAGAAGCACTAAGGAACTGAGGGACATCATAGCCCTTCTGAAGTGATAACTTTCAATGGAGATCAGCCAGCCCACCACCTTCCTCAGTGCTGCAGACAATGGCACATTGAAAAACCTGGTTGCTCCTGAGGTTTTGTAATAGGTGTGACCAATTAATTCAGCAAAAATATTACCAACAGGGCTGTTGGGTGTGATATAGATAAAATAATAGAATAGAATGGCCTAATATGTCATTTTTATCAAGCTATTATTTTGAAGACATGAAATTATGGATTTCACTAATTTTTGCAGGTTTTGAGGATATCTATCTAAATACAAATAGGAAGTGAGGTGTTCTAGGGCAGGAAAGAGAAATAATGTTTTCCTCAAGGGGAAAAGATTGCCTTCTCCAGTGGAAATTCTTACATGGTAATTTCCAAGGAGGGAAACATGAAGAAAGGAAAGGTTTATTTTTCATTTCTGGGAGGGGTGATTTATAAAGTGAGTGGTTTCTAAGACATATCCTAGAGTATGCTCTAGATTTACCCAAACAATGTCCAACAGATAAATGCCCTTGTTGAGTAAGATGATTTATTCAGTTATTTCAAGTGTGAAATGCTTTGTATTTATCTGATTTGGAGTTGGAAAAACTGTATGTCATTGGTTTGGATTATCCAGGGGCCTAAGGGCCTCTGTTTCCAGGAATGCCAGAGGAGAGTTCTATGTGTGATTGTTTTAGTTTTTACTTAAGAAAAACTATTCTACCTTTTAGTATATGTAGCAAACCTTTTTTTAAGTATCAATTAAAATTCATATGTTTATATACACAACCAAAGAAATGGAGAGAGTGGACATCCTTGTCTTGTCTTAGGGGGAAAGCTTTTAGTCTTTGCCCCCTGAGTATCGTGTTTGCTGCAGATTTCTCATATGTGGCCTGTATTATGTTGAGGCCACATTTTGCTAAGTGTTTTTATTATAAATGGTTGTTGTACTTTATCAACTGCTTTTTTTGGCATCTATTGATATGATCATATGGTTTTTGTCTTTCAGTTTGTTGTATGATCTTTTTAATGTATTGCTGGATCTGGTTTACCAATATTTTGTTGAGAATTTTAGCATGTCCACTCTCTCTGTTTCTGTTAAACATTGTTTTGGAAGTTCTAGCCATAGTGATCAGACAACAAAAAAGAATCAATGGCAACCAAATTGGAAAGGATGAAGTAAACCTGTCATTATTTGCAGATGATATGATAGTGTACTTACAAAACCCTATAGACTCCACCAAAAACCTACTCAATCTAATAAGCAAATTTAGCAAAAAAAGATGGATATGAAGTCAATATTCAGAAATCAAAGGCACTTTTATATACCAGTAATAAAACATCAGAGGTAGAAAGTAGACAACAAATCCCATTTACCATAGCAACAAGAAATTTAAAGTACCTAGGAATAAACTTAACCAAGGAGGTAAAAGACTTTTATGCAGAAAACTACAGAACACTAAAGAAAGAAATTAAGGAAGATACAAATAAATGGAAGCATATACCATGTTCATGGATAGAAATAATTAACATCATTAAAATGTCCATACTACCCAAAGCAATCAAGATTCAATGCAATCCCAATTTAAAAACCAATGACATAATTCACAGATGTAGAAAATATACTTCAAAAATTTATATGGAGACAAAAATGACCAGAAATACCACAGCAATCTTACAAAAGAACAACAAAATAGGGGAAATCACATTACCAGATATCAAATTATACTACAAGGGCACTGTGATCAAAACAATCTGGTACTGGCATAAGAATAGTCATATAGATCAATGGAACAGAATAGAGAACCCAGAAATAAACTCAGGACTCTATGGGCAATTAATATTCAACAAAGGTGGAAGGAACATAAAATGGAATAAAAATAGCCTCTTCAGTAAGTGGTGTTGGGAGAACTGGACAGGGACATACAAAATTATTAAGCCAGACCGCCAATTTACACCATACACCAGAATAAACTCAAGATAGATAAAGGACTTAAACATAAGCCATACCACTATAAAAGTCCTAGAAGAAAACAGGAAGAAAAAAAAATCAGATATTCTATGCAGCAATATTTTCACCAATACTTCTCCAAGGGCAAAGAAAATGAAGGAACAAATAAACAAACAGGACTACATTAAACTGAAAAGTTTCTGCTTAGCTAAATAAAACATCAACAAAAGTAAAAGGGAACCAACTGTATAGGAAAACATTTTTGCCAATGATACCTCCTCACACAAGGGTTTGATACCAAAATATATAAAGAGCTTATACTATTCAACACCAGAGAGACAGACAGCCCAATTACAAAATGGGCAAAGAACCTGAACAGAAACTTTTCTAAGGACGACATATAAAGGGTCCAAAGGCATATGAAAGAATGCTCAACACCATTAGAGATGCAAATTAAAACCACAATGAGATAACACCTCACACCTGTTAGAATGGCCATCATCAACAAATCAGCAAACAACAAATGCTGGTGAGGATGTGGAGAAAAGGGATCCCTGATGTGTTGTTGATGGGAATGCAGACTGGTGCAGCCACTATGGAAAACAATATGGAATTTCCTCAAAAAATCAAAAATGGAACTGCCTTTTGACCCAGCGATTCCGCGGGTAGGATTACACCTGAAGAACCCTGAAACACCAATTCAAAAGAAACTATGTACCCCTATGTTCATAGCAGCGCTAGTTAGAATAGCCAAGTGCTGGAAAGAGCCTAAGTGCCCATCAGTGGATGAATGGATCGAAAAATGTTGGTACATTTACACAATGGAATAGTACACAACAGAAAGAAAGCAGAAACTCCTACCTTTTGTAACAATATGGATGGAACTGGAGAGTATTATGCTTATTGAAATAAGCCAGTTAGTGAAAGACAAATACAATATGATCTCACTCAATACTGGAGACTGATGAACAAAACAAACAACCAACCAAAATAAAGCCAGAGGCATGGAAACAAGGAACAGAGTTTCAGTGTACAAAGGGGAGAGGGAAGGGGAGGGGGAGAAAGAGGCAAAGATGGGGAACAGTTTAGTCAAGAAACTAGCATGGATGACCCATGGAAATGAGCAACATGTGGGATTGACTGATGGAGGAGGGATAGGGAGGGTGTGGCAAGGGAAAGAAGTGTGTGGGGGGATGGGATAAATGTAATACAACAGTAAAATTAAATTAAATTTAAAAAAAAAGAGAAAAAAGATATGCATCTGTAAAAATCTCTGAAAGATACCACAGCACAGAAAAACACTGCCTTGCACTCTGGACAGAATGAAGCAGAACAAAATGATAGCATCTCCACTGCCACAAGCCCCACCACCCATTGGGAGCTGGTTGTATGTAGAAACATAGAGTAGAAAATGGGGACAGTATAATTAATGTTAGTAGCAGAAGGCTGAACCTCCAACCTATATCAAAAGTTCAGCAACAGAATGGAGGTAGGCACCAAAGACCCAGGTGATTTTCATGGGGAGGAAGAATTTCATCATGGTGGCCTGGGTGGGGGCCAGTTCATGTGGCAACACAGTAAGCCCCAAATCTCTGTCCAATTCAAGAGAGTCTTAGGAAATGTAACAATCTTTCAATTCTCTACTGGAGGACTGAGCCAGAGATCCTGTTACTGTTAACATACAAAAGTCTGGGACACTCATAAGAATCCAAGGCCAGGATTCTTGGGGGCGGGGAATAGGTTTCTCATGTCTTTAATTTCCACTGAATAATAAATCATTTCAGTTTTGTTCAGATCTGCTAGGCATAAGATTCCCCGTTTTAAATTCTCTAACCATCTGGCTTTAGTCAGGTTATTTCAGCTTTCTTGGCCTCAGTTTATTTCATCCATGGATGAAAGTCACTCTCTCATCAGATTGTTTAAGGATTAAATGAGATGTGTGTGTGGTACTTTCTGTTGGTAGAGTTGGAGATTCCTTTTCTACATGTTGTACTGGCTGACAAATTGGAACTGTTGGTTTGACCAGCATTTCTGTGCTGATTACACCCATGTTGACACCTTCAGGTCCAACTCAATCCTGAGTTCTAGGTTTGTGTATCCAGCCGTCTACACAGTCATCTGAGAAATGACAGCTTCGGAGAAGAGAAGCATCATAGAATTATCCAAGCTCTTCTCCTTCAATGCCATTGGCTACCTCAGAAGTTGCTCTCTGTGCATTAGCTTCCTGCTTGTTAATTGGGCTATAATATACCTATGTCTGATGTATTAAGATCAAATTAGTTGTAATTTGATACATGTGAAATGCATGAACATGTTTGGTCCATAGGGAATACAATAATTCCTCACTTGATGCCATCAATAAATTCTGTGATCATAAGTGAAATGACATATAACAAAACCTGTGTTACTATTGCCTAGTTGATACAAACAAAATCAAGTCATCCAAGTTATAATGAAATTATATTGAATGAAAACATCTTGTTCAAGGACCTGTTGTACTCAGTACTTTTTAAGTCTTATTATCTCCATTGAACTTCATTTTTAGTATATTTTTTCTATCACCTTTTATCCCCCTTATACAACTCCTTGCAATCACCACACTATTGCCCATGTCCATGAGTCATTTTTCCTTTTTGCTAGACTGCTCCTTCCCCTAAGCACTCCCCCACCATAGCTGTCATCCTACTCTCTATCTATGGGTCTGTCTCTATTTGCTTTTTAGTTCAGTTTGTTCTTAGATTCCATGTATGAGTGAAATCATATGGCATGTGTCTTTCTCTCACTGGTGTGTTTCATTAGTATAATGTTCTCCAAGTCAACTCATACTATCTATCACAAAAGGTAAAATTTTCTTCTTTTTAATGGCTGAATAGTATTCCATTGTATAAATGTCCCATAGTTGTTTTGTCTTCTCATCTACTGGTGAACCCATGGGCTGCTTCCATGTATGGACAATTGTAAATAATGGTGCAATGAACAGAGGTTTAGAGGTTTTTCTTTTTTTTTTTTGGAATTGATGTTTTGGATTTATTTGGATATATTTCTAGGAGTGGGATTGCTGGGCCAAAATGTAGATCTATGTTTAATTTTTTGAGGTATCTCCATATTGCTTTCCACAGTGGCTGCACCAATCTGCATTCCCACCAACAGTGCAATAGTGTTCCCTTTCCTCCACACCCTCACCCATATTTGTTATTTGTTCATTTATTGGTGATAGCCATTTTGACCAATGTGAGGTGATACCACATTGTGGTTTTAATCTGCATTTCTCTAATAATTAGTGGTGTTGAGCACCTTTTCATACGTCTGTTGCCCATCTGTATGTCCTCTTGGAGAAGTGTCTATTCAGGTCCTTGTCCATTTTTTAATTGAATTCTTTGTTTTGTTTTGTTTTTGGTGTTGAGTTTTTAAAGTTTTTTATAGACTTTGTGTATTAACCTCTTATCAGATGTATTGGTAAATACATCTGTGTGTTATCTTTATATTTTGTTAAAATGTCCATACTACCCAAAGAAATCTATAAATTAAACTCAGTTCCTATTAAGATTTCAATGACATATTTCATAAAACCAAAACAAATATTTCAAAAATGTATATGGAACCACAAAAGACCCTGCATAGCAACAGCAATCCTGAAAAAGAAGGACAAGTTTGGAGGAATCACACTACCTAATATCATACTACAGTATAAGGCCATAGTAATCAAAACAGCATGGTACTGGCATAAAAACAGACACATAAATCAATGGAACAGAAGAGAGAGTCCAGAAATAAACCCAAAATTTTATAGTCAATCTTAGACAGAGGAAGCATATACAATGGGCTAAAGCTAGTTTTTTCAATAAATGGTATGGACAATAAATGGTGTTGAGAAAATTAAATAAATACATTCAGAAAAATGAAACTAGATCACCTTCTTACACCACACACAAAAATAAATTTAAAATGGATAAAGACTTAAATGTTAAACTCAAAACCATAAAAATCCTAGAAGAAAACATAGGCAGTAAAATCTCGGACATTGCTCACAGCAATATTTTTTCTAGTATATCTCTTCAGACAAAGTACACAAAAAATCATATACACATAGGACTACATCCAACTAAAGTTTTTGCATAGCAAAGGAAACCCATTGAATTTCTAATAGACATTTTAACTTTAAATTATTGAAAAAACTCTGGCAATCCTGCCATGTCCAACATTATTCATTCATTCAGTCTGTCAGTCAGTCAACAAATATTCATAGAGCACTACCCAATGCCAGAAATGGTTTTTTGTCCTCACAATGTTGCTATTCTAAGGTAAAGGCATATAGTAAACAAGTGAATAGACATTAAAGTTTTACTCTTCTCCATTTTCACTCATAGCCTTACCAACTAGGATCTGCCACTTCGCTAAGTTTCCCACTTCATTTACACACAGCCTCTTTCCCTCACACTGCAGACACATTGTTCTTTAAAAAGAGCATGCAGAAAATAATGGAATCATTTCCTGGTGGAGAACTATATAATGAAAATCCACAATGTGTACACACTTCTGATTTGAATTTTTAGGGTCATTGAGAATGGGTTCTTTATGGTCTTTGTCTTTTTTGTTCTCTAATGATTTTGTTTTCTCTAGGCTTCATTTCTTCGGTATTTTTTTTTAAAGATTTTATTTCATTATTTTTTTTTTTTTAGAGAGAGGGGAAGGGAGAGAGGCAGAGAGGGAGAGAGATATCAATGTATGGTTGCGTTTCACCTGCCTCCAGCCACAGACCTGACTGGAGACCTGGTTTGCAACCTGGTTATGTGCCCTGGCTGGGGAATCGAACCTTCGACCTTTGGGTTTGCAGGCCGGCGCCTTATCCATTGTGCTACCAGCCAGGGCTTCTTTGATATTTTTATGACACTCTCACCCCTCCATAGTACTTACTAAATAGAATAAGCTCCTCTCAATTAAAAGAGAAAAGTCTTAAACTGCTTGTGACAGAACAAATTGCTAAAAAATTTTGCATGAATAGCCATTTGTGTTATGATACTTATAACTGTTTTTACATATGAATCTAGAAATTCCAAAGGAAACAGAGAGGTGAATGTTTGCATACAAGGATAGATATTTATCAGTGCTGTTTTCATTAGCAAAAATCTAAAAAAAAACTAATTATGTAACAATAAGATTAAATAATTTAATGCACATGTACAATGTGTGAAGGAAGTTTATGTAATGACTAAAATATATGGTATAAGGCAAATAGAAAAAGTTTTAAGACTATGTGTTTTGTATGATTCAGTTAAAAATATTCATGTACCCCTAGAGGCAGAGTGGCAGGATACACACTAAAATGTAAAACATGTAGGTTACCCTATGAAGTTGAGATATTTTTCTTACATATTCTAAAATAATAAGTATGCATCAAGTTTTTAATGAGAAAATAACAAAGTAAAATGAATAATAGAGAAAATGAAGATAACTGATGGAGTGGTTCAGAAGACATAAGAGAGTATTTAGGTCATTTGATTTAAAATTATATTTTATGTGTAAGGAAGAAATGCTCCCATTGTATTTTGCATTTAAATCTACCACAGGATTTATATCTCTGCATTGAATCTTTTTTTTTTTTTCAGTTTGTCTTTTCCAAAGTGCAGTGAGTTCCCTTGGTGCAGAGGTATTTTGTATTCTTAGTGCCTAGGTCAGTGAAGAAAATTAACAGATATTTGTTGGGACAATGAATAGAGTTTAGAAGAAGAGAAATGGTACCCTCTTTCCTTACTAGAGAGAAAGACATAGGTTTTACTTGGCTATTTATTTTTACTCTAATAGAAAGAGTAGAACTAAAGGAGGATTCCATGTGGGACTCTACACTCCTGTTAGTGGGAGGAAAGGTCATCTGTAGAGAATGAGGGGACTCTGTGAATGAACACAATGAATATAGGGCAGTCACTGTGACATGGGGTCAAGGATGTCAGTTATTTACATGTAGTAGATACCAAATATTTGCCAGGTTGGAGTTAAGCAAGCCTGAGCTTCTGCTGGTTGACTTTCAGGTTCAATGCTGGTACCATTTGCCTATTAACTAACACCTAGAATGTATTGAACATTGGGCTAACAGGCTTTCTACCATTAGGCAGGTTAATGATTACTGCGTGTATCTCTATTAAGTGCATTTTAGTATTTACAAGGGGGGACCCCCCACCAATAAAACCAGAATTATCTTTTGGAGAGTGGATCTCTTGTAGTATAGGCTTCCCCTGCTAGGTGAGTGTTCTAGGAACCCCATCTGTATCAGCGTACCTGCTGGCATTATTGTGAGACACTACATTAAGCTTCATTGAATTATTTTTGAAGATCCTTTCAATGTATTTGCCCATTCTATGATAAATAAATTATAAGCCCACCTGCTCACATTGAGCTGAGTGTTCAGCAGTTTTTGACCAAAAACAACATGACTCCCATGCCCCAGCCTCCCTATTCACCCAATATCACCTCCTGTGACATTTTTTGTTTATTTGTTTCTTTAGATGATAAAAGTCCTCAAAGGGACATGTTTTGCTGATGTGGAAAAGGTGAACCAAAAATGACAGAAGGCCTAAAAGGCATCAAAACCAATGAATTCAATAACTGTTTTGAGCAATGGAAAAAAATATCTCAATAGGTGTATTGCATCAAATGGAGAATACTTGGAAGGTAACCGAAGTTTAAACATGTAAGAATAAATACATACTTTTTAATAAATGAGTTCTGGTTTCTTTTGGGTTCCCCTGTGTAGGTATCATCTTCATGTGGATAACCTCTGGGATAATTAGAGGCCAAATTACCTACTGCTGCATAACAAATGACCAACTTTAGCACTTAATACAACACATATTTATTTTCTCTGAATACAGAGAAAGTTACTTGGAACCCCATCTCTAGTTCTCATCAGGGTGAGAATCATGACCCTGTGATCTCATTTGAGACTCCAGGTCTTTTGCCCAAGTTCACTGGTTGGCAGAATTACTTCTCTGTAGTTATAGGACTGTGGTCCTCAGCTCTTAGAGGTTACTTGCCATTCTGTCGTATGGCCCTCACCACACTATGGCAGTTTCCTTCCTCAAGGCCAGTATAAGACTGTTGGCTGCTGCTTTCAGACTAACTTATTCAGTCTCTTACCTCTAGATTCACTTTTGAAGTGTTTATCTGATTAAGTCAGCCACATTGACAATAATCCCCCTTTTGATTAACTTAAAGTCACTGTATTAAGGACTTCAATGACACATGCAAATATCTTCTTTTACAATAAAATATCATCTAATAAAATTAGAATTCATAGATCTGGCCTATGCTCAAAGGAATCAGAATGCATATGGTATGTGCACAAGAGGGCAAGACTCGATGCAATCTTAGAAGAGACTGACATCCTATGTTTCATTTAAAAGGTAAAACTATTGTACTTGTCTGTGAAATGGATATTACAATACCTTACTTTGGTGAGTGCACTTAAAGTATGTGCAACATGATTATGCTTAGTGTGACTTACTAAAAAAACCCTGAATTTACTGAGGGACTTAAATTGTTTCATATTCCTGCTGCACCCAAACTAACTACATATAGTTCAAGACCACAATGGTATCTGACTTAAACTCTGCCTCTTAGAACTGCCTGGGTGGATGGATTCTTATATGAGGATGAGAAGGTACCATGGCATTTCTGCAGCCCACAAATAGCATTCCAGTCTGTATTATTATGGGTAAAATTGAAGCATTTAAGTTCTGGATTTGGAGTGGCACCCAGAAGCCACACACCAAGTATTTAACAACCAGTAAGGCACAAGAAATTTCTAATAAAAACACAGGCCACTCTGATATCTAAATCTGTAACTTAAGACTCTTCGTAGGGCTGGACATTAACTCCTCAGTTACTGGATAGTGATGAGGATTCATGATCTAAGGATAGGGCTTGGGGCTTATGAGCAGTTTCTATTTACCAAGAATGGACATGTTTGAATATTTTATCAGTTGGTATTAAAAAAGTGCATACTAACTGTAGATTGGTCCTGTTTGTAGTTTAAGAATATGGAATTCCCAAAAGAAATCCCAAGAAAGGTAGTCTGTTAAACCATTGTCATTGAAGGTTAGAGATTAAACTATTTGATCTTGGAGGAAAAGCTATTTCGTATAAATGTATTGCTACGGTCCAGGTCTTTACAATGGAAAAGGGAGAAGAAACTTTCAGAGAATAAAAGGGTTGTTCCAGAGTCCTGCCAGTTCTTCTCCCATGCTGTGTTCTTTTTTCTAGGAATACCTTTAATATCTGTTCTGTGCATCAGTTACATTGCTGCAGAGCCTTGATGCTGCTCTTGTGTACAAGAAACTGTGGCTTTACTAATTAGAGTGACTGCCCAATGGAACTATTTTCTCCCGTTCATAACTCACCAACATCCTTGTTAAATAAATATTGGGGTATTCACTCACTTCAAGCAACTATCCAAAAGAAGTTACATCCATCACAAGAGTTCATAAATTGGGAGACTGACTAAAAAATTTCTAATTAAAGGCAGCCTGCTTTTAATAGCATATGCCCTCATTCTCATTCATATGCAAAAAAATATATACCAGTACTGGAAATGAGATGCCAGCTGAGATGGTACATTAGAATACAGTCACAGGCCCTCTTTCTTGGAGAGCAGGTATTATAGTGAAACATTCACAAAGCTATCTTTACCCATTTGACAATGAACAGTAGAGGTTCTATGTGTCCACGCTGACGCATCTTCATTCCTCTGTTCATACCAGGACTCAGGTAGAACAAGGGGCCCTAGTGCCTGTGGGACTCAGCCCTCTAGTCTCCAAGTTACAGATGAATTCAAGGAGGCTGTGACCTGCTCAACCCATTTGGACTCCCAGCAGCTACCCTGGCCTGGATTCAACATTCAGTGAAAGCCAGGCAAGGTTGAAAATCAAGACCCACATGTGTTCCAGGATATCAGAGATCAGAGGGTCTCTGCAGGAGATTGTCTCATTCCAGCTTTCAAAGCCTTAAAGGAAACCTTGGCACTAGCACGTCCCTCTTTCATCCCTCTGTTTTTGAACAGCAAATCATTAGAACTTCCTCAGGTCTGTGTCAGCCCATGAGTTAAATAAATTATGCATGGAAACAAGCAGTTTCTTGCTGCCCTTACTCTCTCACAGGATTACAGTGGCCATCTCATTTGGGGTTGGTGCCTTTTCTGGTGTTGTAACAAAATCTGCCTGTTGACTTTGATGTAGCAACTCAGGCAACCATTCAAATCAGTTCTTTCTTTGGCCCAATCTCTTTCCCAGCTTTTACCCCTATAGGAAATAGACTTCTCCAAAATATTATTGATACTGGTTCTGAGTTATACATAAATATTTACGCCAGAGTCAGACCTGGAAACTGTTATAAAAAACTTAACTTCTCACGTAAATGTTGTCACCTGGCTCCACCATTGTTTGTTGATTGATACAGCACTCATAATTAAGTCCCAATGTCCTAGATGGCCCATTATGACTACCTATTGCCTCACATTTTACCAAACACTAATAGAAATGGGGAAAAGGTAAATAAATATTCCATTTTCTTAACAGTGAAATAAACTATCAGTGTGGAATTATATTTTTTAAATTTCACAGAATCATAAAACTAAAAGCAAGTTAGCTTCTGTTGCCTTGCCTGAGTCCAAGTCTTTTTGAGCATATTGGGGCCAAATCTTTGAGAGGCATGGGAAGATTACTACTTTGGAAGTTTGTAAAGATAACTATTTCTAATGATTTGAAAACATAGAACCACTCTAATTAAATTGTGTAAAGGGTTTTCAAAATAGAAGTTGACATATAAGCACCAGGTGACATCATTACTTGTCTATTATTGGTTCCATATTTGAAAGTTTTGTCTTTTTGTTTCCCCATTTTGAACAGTAAAAATAAGATTACCTGCCTGCCACCTGGTTATAGTGATTAATGAAGGAACATTTGCTTGGCAATGTAGTTTTTTGCACAAGGTTCATTTTAACTATTGAGCAGTGTTATGTACTTTATTTATTAAAATAATGTAGAATTGAAACTATCGTTTCTTGGAATGCTTTTAACAAACACAACCTACAGTCTATTGTCAGTCTCAATAACTATTATTTAAGAAATGGTTAGTAAATATTTTCTGATGCATTGCATTGTGTACAATAGCAGTGTTATGCATCTAAATGACAAAACAGCAATTCTCTGTTGTAAACATGAAGTATTATATAATTACTGTTTATTCCTAGAGCAGGTATCATATTCTCAGAAGGTTTATTATCTATAAAAAATAGCAATTCGAGCCTGTGTAAGGTTTCTGTCACCTATAAAAATTTAAAAGGTATCTTCCAAAGAAAGAAATGTAATGTTCATATTATCAATGTTTTTTTCAGAAATGTATATTTTTGAGAAAATCTACTATTTAGATTTTTTAAAATGACATTGCTTTGTGATGAGTCATTACAAAGTGTCATGCATAGCATGATTCAAAGTAATGTAAGCAAAATAAAATAATTACAATGATAGTACCTTGAATTTATGTAATATTTATTCTAAAGAATACATATTGAATCATATAATCTCACTTAGTTGGAAACCTCTGAAAGTTAGTAGGATACCGTATGCCAAAAGGCAGCAATAGAAAGAAATGTTATGTGATTCACAAGCTGACAATAAATTAAAGGCAGATTCACATTTCCCATCTTTTATAAGGGTATTTTCTGTCAAAAATTGTTTACAAAGTAGTGGGTTGGAAAAAGGTGATAGGTTCTGTGAAGCTTTCTTCTTCTTAGCCTTCTTTCCCTTCATTTGTTTCCTGACTTCTATAAACATTAATTGTAGCCATTTATTCATTTATTTTTGGAGCTCATATTGCATGTTGTACAATGTACTGGGGGCTGAGGATATAGCAGTAAATCAAAAAGAAAATATTTCTGCATCATTGAGCTGGTATTATAGTGTGTGTAGATGAAGAATAAACTCTGTCTTCTCTTTGTATATGTAAATGCATATTTAGAGTATATTAGATGTTAACTATTGAAAAATAATACCCAAGAAAGAAGGTAGAAAGGGACAAAGGTGGTAATAATAATGTTATACTTTAAAATTGGTATTCATGTAGAAACTCTCAGAGACAATGTAGCCAGGCACTAGGCTAGGCACATAGGCTAGCTATGTGAAAAGTCACATAGCTGTTTGTTGTCTCTGGATGGGGGAATGGGGCATAACATATGGAAGGAGCATAACAGAGAATGGTTGGTGCACTAATAGATGCATGTGTCAGACTATGGATTTGCTTTCTGAAAACCATTTCAACTCTTTTCCTAAAATGCCTGGGAAAGTAAAATCTTTAATATTTGAGCTTTCCTTGCAGCCTGGGTAGTCAGGTAGCCCAGTTCTGGCCAGTAAGAGGCAAGCAGAAGTCCCTGGAGAAAGCATCCCTTTCCCAAGAACAGAGCAAAGCTTGTAGTCCAACACCCATTATCTTCTCCCTTCTGCTTCCTGGGAATTTATGTGATACCTGGATGTTCCAGATCTCTCCTTGTGATGCTGAATGTGAAAACTGAGACACTGAGAGAAAAAAGAGGCAAGATGCTGTGTCCTGATGACATCGTATGCTGCTGCCCACCCTAAACCACATATCCTGTACCTCTTTATGGAAGAAAGCAGACTCTATTAGTAAAGAATCACTTTAATGTCAAGGCCAGCTAGTTTTATCAACAATGGCTGAAATATATAAAGATCAATTTTATTGCAGCAGAAGCCTTAAGAAGGATCTGAACAGTCTGGGTAGATGAATCAGGAGAAGATAGTCTTTCCAGAGAGGATGACTTCGTGGCTGGGGCTTGAAAATCACAAGAAACATTTCTAGGTGCCCAATTAAAGAGCAAGATGATACTGATATTACCAATGGTATTGACCTGCCAGGGAAGCACTTTAAGGAAGAAGATGAAATTTACCAAGGAGCTCAAAGAACTTTTGTTTATGTAGATTATAACTATGGATGCTTATAGTTTTAGACTTTAAAAGGGAAAATTATTAATATACCCACTTACTAATTTTTTAAAGAGTAGCAATAATGAAGCCATTATATATTAAGATAAACAACATATATAGATAAAAACAATCACCTTTCTAACATAATATGTGAGAAGCGTGACATTAAAGATATTTGGCAATTCTCTTTAATGCCTGACTTAATGAAAGACAGCTGGGTTCTCATATCTGCTTTTGTATTCATGCTATTGTGATCTATTGTTTTGGCTTAAGTATAGGGGGAAAAATCTGGCCTCACACAGATATGAAGTTTAAAAAAAGAAGTGCATAATAGCATTTTCAGACAATTCTGGCATGTCAGCAAAATTCAACAAAGGTTGTTTTGGAAAGGTCAGATGAAGCATGGTACCAGAAATCATATCATTTCACTTTCCATGTGTCATTACTTTAAAAAAATCATTGGTCTAGCTTGCACTTTGGTTGGATATTTTACTGGTGCATAATTTGATAAATTATGCAATTAATATATATTAATATGTGTTATTTAAAAATCACATTATTATGGCAAATACCAACTGTCCAAAGTTCTAATTTTTGCTCTAAACTCAACAGTTGGCAACAAACACTATCAATTAAAAAATTATTGATTGACTTTTAGAAAGAGAGAGAGGAATATATAAAGGGAGAGAGAGCAATTTGTTGTTTCACTTATTTATGCATTCATTGGTTGATTCCTGTGTGTGCCCTGACTGGAACAAACCCTCAACCTTGGCATATCTGGACAATGCTCTAACCAACCCAGCCAGGGCATATGCTGTCAAGTGTGTGTGTGTGTGTGTGTGTGTGTGTGTATGTGTGTGTGTGTGTAAGAGAGAGAGAGAGTGAAAGAGAGAGAGAGAGAGAGAGAGAGAGAGAGAGGAACCTGTAGGTTATCTAAATAGCCATAGTTTGTCTGTCAGCTGTTCTTTCAAGTAAAAATATCACTTCATTATAAAAAGCTATTATACTTCAGCTTGCAACTCAGTATCTATCCTTTTCCCTCAAAAATCATCCTATTTTGATTTGCAGCAAAAGTACTTCATTTACACTTCCCATTTCATTACCCAGAATAAAAAGTACCTACCTAAGGGTTAAATTTTAATTTTAAAAGCTTTTACTGTGTAATCATGGACAAATGTATTTAAGTAAAATTGGCATTTTTAAAAAATTGCATGCCTGTGCTGATAACAAATATATTGACTACCAACATAGTTTGATGCCACTGCCTTGATCAGCAATGCCAATCATTCTTACTTTTATATCAAGAAAACCAATGTTAACACAGTATAAAAGGTAAGTAACATCTTAGTATTATTTTAAGAGTAGTCAGCCTGCAACCATACTTTGAGAAAAGCTATTATAGATAGAACCGTGGTTCTCGAAAGTTAGTGTGCATGAAAATCGCTTGCAGGGCTTATTAAAATGCAGACTGCTGGGCCCCATCATAGGATTTTTTAACAAGTTCCCAGGTACTGCCGATGATGATCTGGAGACCACAAAATGAGAACTACTGCTGTAGAAGAAAGTAAATTTAGTTATTTAATACATAGCTATCTTTTATTTGGAAGTTAAAATCTATATCTGTGCCTTATAAGCCATATTCTACATCTTTATACCATCTAGCATTACATTATGCACAAAATTGACATTTGGAAAAAATAATTTGGCACTGAGAATAGTCTGAGTAGTGTTATTGCTATTGGAAAATCTTTTCAGACTGGTAACTTGGAAGAAGGTAGGGTATTATAAATATTCCATGGACATGCCACGAGGGTACCTGATGCACCACTTCTAATCAAGGTTCTCATGAAGTAAGATCAGTTACATTATTTCAAGAATGGCATAGCTTTTGCTCCCTGTTTCCTGAAATGTTTCTGGAACCAGAAGTGAAGGAATTGCTTGGATATATCCATATGGCCCATAAAAAACAAACAAACAAACAAAAACCCCACCTTTGAGGACAGGCTGCTTTTGTGCAAAGCCCAGATCTATCCCAATGTCCTTAGTTTCCAGTGAAAATGAATGAGCCTGCAATCTTATTTTACCTGTCAAAGAAATCTCACTGAAATAAAGAAGAGCTGCTTATCAGGGTTTCAGAACTGGCCTTTAAGGTTACTGCGTCTAAGTAACTTTCAGGTCACTTCAACTTAAAAAAAAAAGTTTGATGGATGAGGAATGGTAAGGTAGGTAAGTTATCATTTCAAATATCAAAATAACTCAAAAATGTCCTCACTTTAATTATTTTTGTCAAACTATATATTTAAGATTCATTGAGCTCAGAAAAGGATGGTTAAACGATGTGAAAAATTGGACATGTATTTTTATTTTTATTTTTTATACTTCAAATGATGAAGTAACATTGCATTTCTCAGTATTCTGCTGTTAGCTGCTTTTTTCAAAGTTAATTGGCATGATATCTTAGTCAGCCTCAATGTCACCCAAATTTCTTAAATATTTATTTTCTGCTAAGAAAATACCAACATAAAAGTAAGATATGGTTATAATGAAGTTCATGAGTGATATCAAAAGAAGCAATTTTTTAAAAGATTTTATTTATTATTTTTAGAGAGAGGGGAAGGGATAGAGGCAGAGATGGAGAGAGACATCGATGTATGGTTGTCTTTCACCTGCCTCCAGCTACGGGTCTGGCTGAAGACCTGGCTTGCAACCTGGTGCCCTGGCTGGGAATCGAACCAGCAACCTTTGGGTTCACAGGCTGGTGCCTTATCCACTGTGTTACCAACCAGGGCAAAAGAAGCAATTTTTAAGTGTCTAGTATCAAATGTGTTGCTTTTATTTCACTTATAAGCAATATCTCTAGATACTTAACATATTTTCTTTATCATAGATCATTTATATTAGAATAATACAAATACATTTTTTATCCATTTTGGTTATATTTTAAGACATTCATTATACACTTTAGAATAACAGAAAGAGTTAAGTATAAAACTTAGTATGCCATCAAAGAAGGAAGATGAAATTCTGGCAGAAGGTCCTAAATCACACAATTTGCTGTAGTGGGTAATTCTTCAGAAAAAATAATGTCCAAGTTCTCAGTACCAATGAAGGTTTTATTTATCTAAAATTATCACCACTAGCATTCACTTTCAGAAAGTCACAGAACTGGAATAGGTCATTCTAGCTACTCTTGCCTGTTTCCAAACCAAAGGACCATGGCACTTTCAGTAAATGTATTATTTATTCCACTGTCACATTCGGTGTAATACTCTCTAGTTGGTGACATTGATATAGTTCATTCACCTCAATAGATTGATGGTTTGTGTGTCTTTCAAATAGAGGTTTGTGCTAAATCATCAGCACTCCCTCTATTTTTCTCAAAAGCATAAATTAGGTTTTGCAAGCAGATAAAATTCTGGGTTTTCCTGAAACATGCCTTTATATGAATAGGTAATCAGAGTGTGTTGGACCTCGCAACAAATTTTCTGTAGTGGTTTTATCGTATGTATAGACATAGGTGGCTGCTCTTAGGATGTTACAGAGTACTTGGCAATCTGAATGGTAGCTCAGATTTCTAATAAAGTTGAAAAACATATTAAAATAGCCTCCAAAAGTTGCTTAATGACAGCCACTGTGAGTCAGAAAGAATGTAACTGTGTGTACCTCTTTACCAATTTCCACCACCCTTACTGAACTGCTGTTTTTCCTTCTGAGACCTGACTTTTGACACAATGCTGAATGCTGAGAGCACCAAGTGTCTTGGTGGTGGTGGTTTCTTTGGATTAGCTTGTATGAATCTATTTTTTAGAATTGTGATTTTTCAACAAGTGTGTTGCTAGAATTTTTAAAAATGTGATACCTAACTATTTAATAAGCCACACTTACCTCTTTTCCCTTGGATTGTAAAATTAAAAAAAAAAAATGACAACCAACAGTGATTACTGTTGGTGTGAATGAGTCAAAATTATACCTACTTTTTTGTCAGATCAGAAAAAAACAATGTTTTTGGTGTGTGCTGCAGAACTTTTGTAATTAGTTTATGAGCTATATATTGAAAAAAGTTGAAAAATCACTGCTTTAGATTGCTTCTGAAGCATATGGTTGTGGAGAAAAAATATATATTTTTAAGAGGAACATGAGAATTTGGGGATTCAAAGAGTGAAATGTGAAAAGATACTCTGACTGCCAATGACTTACCCCCAGCTTTTCAGAAATTTATACTCCATGCTTATCAATAAGTATTAGGGGAAATTATTAATAACTCAAAAAATAAATTTCCTAAAATATTTTATATAGTTATTTAATGTTTACACAACAGAAATTAACTTTTGAGAAATAATGTATGCCTATGTGATTTAGAAAATTTAATCAACCAAGCTAACTTTATGAGAAAAAAAAATAGTAAGACTTGACAGTTAGCATTGGATACACCAAAAATAAGTTATTGTCTTCAGTACTCACTTTTTGTTTGAATGTATTAACAATTGTCTTTTGTTCCCACAGCCTAGTATTAAGCTAGATGTTATGCAGATCACAAATCAGAAGAAATAATGGTCTTATCATATTTGAGTTCCATGACATTGGTTTATAACAGTATGACACTAGAAGTTACAAATATCCGTACTAAATAGTCTAGTGAAAGTTAATTTACAGTGAGTGATAGCAGATATCATGTTTCAATGAACCTCAGAAAAGCTGAAGATGGAAGTCTAATGCTAATAATGATTAACAGTGAGTTTTCTGTGATACAATTAAAATATTTACTGCATGAAAAAAGGTCAGTATCAATCAAAAAGGGTAAATTTAGAGAGTTCAGGAAAAATAGAAGTTATAAAATACAAAATTATAGTATACATTCAAGAATAAAACCCAATTAGCAGAGCAGTGTGCTCAATTGCAAAACCTGGAGTGCTCACTAGGTTTTTATGTTATCTAGAAAATGTAATTTATTTACATTATTGAACTTTTGCTCTGATTGCTACCAATGCTTGGATTCCTTGAAAACTGCATCAAAAACTGTAAAATTTGAATAGTACATTCAAGTATTTTAATCTCTGTAAAACATGCTTTTCCCCTTTAATATTCTAGCTTAAAATTGATTTTTTGTTAGTTATCAGTGTAAGTTAATCCTTCAACCATCTACACATCTAAGTATATGACAAAGATCAACCTTCCAAACACGTAATCTGAAAACCAAGACTTTTCACATGACAATCCCACAAAATCCTTTACAAGCAGTAAAATCTTAACTTCATAGACATCCAATAACTGTCATCTTTGTCTTAATGATACCAGTACTTAAATTTTTACTCTGAAGCCATTATTACCAACATCCTTTATGACAGATCTGCACCACATACAGGTAACCGCTGTATAACACGGTTGTTAGATTCCTAAAAAATGCTGTGCTATGTGAATTCATGTTACACAAAATAAAGAACTAGTACAATTTCCACCAAGTTTATAAGTATTAATATGTATTAAATACCATTTTCTTCATCATCATTACTAAGCACCATTTAACCAAGGGTGTTTTCTTTTTGACAAGATAGCTGAACCTTCTTCAGCATTATTTTGACTTCTATCCTGTACTTTTTGCAAAAATGTGTTATTTTAGATTGCTTGCTTTTAGCTGAGAGATCTTTATAAATTTCATTAATATCAAATGAGATTTTTTTGCTCTTAACTGTTCTTATTATGTTTTGTGTTGTTTGGGGGTTTCTCTAATTCTGAAAGCATGTTAGAGTGAAATGTTCAAGGATGAAATTTTATACTAGGGTTTTCCCTAATTCTTGAACTGTGTTAGAGAAAAAATGTGCCTGTTATTTCTGAAACCCAGAATTAACAATTAAGTTAAATATGTATACCTACCTGGGATTTGAATGTCATTTGTGCACCCATGCTTCTTGGAATAGGATTCGTAGTTTTGCCACATTCTCTAGAAACTTTTGTCATTGCAAAGATAAAGTAAGTTCTTTTTGGTAATCCCATTCCATGGAAAATTAAGGAGATCATGCACCTGGGAAATTAATCCCAGGAAATGCGAGACATGACTGTATTTCCAGTCATGCATCCTTTCTTTGACCAAGTCTCCCAAAGTTGTCTTGGGCATCAACATCACAGCCACCATAAGGCACTCTGCTATCTGTCTTATGCAGACCATGGTGAGAGGTAACTAGATAGTTTGTCCCTTACAAATCTACAGAATTAATGGCTGAATGAATATGTTGCTTCCACTATAGTGGCAGGAATAGCTATTTTGTTCCATTCCAGGAGCCACTGTTTATACACTACCAATTAGATCTCCTGATACTTCTTTTTGAGTTAACACTCTGTGAGTTAGGTCATATGTCAGGTAAATGTAAACACACAGCTCAGAGATCATTTAAGGACTCAGAGGCATTTAAGGACAAGTATGGACCTTCAAGATGTTCTCAGGGAATGACAAACAGGTTTCAACTCCCAGGCCATTTCTAAATGATTAATAATAACCACCAACCTAATAACTGATGCTCTGTGATGTGTTAAAGTCTGAAGCTCTCTCTAGACCCAGTAGTAAAAAGTGCCCTGTTAATTCATCGTGTCAGCTGTATGTGTAGAAGGCACTTCTTAAACTATTTTCCATATATAAGACACTCCTAATCTTATCCAGGCCTCTCCCATTACAATTGGGAAATTGAGATTTAAAGGGAATAACTGCTTATATTCTCAATTACCTCTCCACAATGAATCATCCTGGGGAAAAAAAAAAAAAAAAAAAGAATCATTGATGTCCTAATATTGGGAACAGTTGAGTTTTCATTATCCTTTTCATTATAAAGAATAAAAGCATCTCTCCTTACAGGTAATTCTGATGGACCTGGACATCCAGCATCTCTGTTTTAGATGTTCCATCATTATAAAGGCTTAGGCTATAGCCTAGAACTGAGTCTAAGAGAATATTTAGGAGAAGATATTTTGTCTAATAAATTGCAGTAGTAATTAGTTCATGTCTTAAAATTGTTAAAATTATATTGGCAAGAGATGTGTGATGAGGCAATTAGGGACAATTTTTGAAAAAGTAGTAGTGTATGGAAGTCAAATACTTGATGAAAGGCTTTGAATGTTGTAGGGTCTTAGAATCACATATATACACTACAACTTCTCAATGTGGGCATGATTGACATTTTGGGCTAGATAATTCTTTATAGAAAGAGGCTGTCCTGGACATTGTATTTATTAGGTTAGCCAAAAAGTTTACATTTTTTATGTAAAATAAAGTTTTCAATTAATTCATTGACTTGGCTATTTTGAATATGTTGGTATACATTGTATAACAATCATTTTTTGTGCATAATAAAAATGTTTATTTTTAAATTATATTTTATTATGATATTAAAATTGTCCTGATTTTCCTCCTTTGCCCCCCTGAAACTTGCGTCCCCACTTCCTCAGGCAATCCACACACCATTGTTCATGTCCATGGGTCATGTGTATAAATTCTTTGTCTACTCCATACTATTTTTTATGTTTCCATGGCTACTCTGTAACTATGTATTTGTATTTCTTAATCCCCTCACCTCTTCACCTATTCCCCCATACACCCTCCCATTTGGTAACTATTAAAATGCTCTCCATAGCCATGATTCTGTCTCTGCTCTTCCTTGCTTAGTTTGTTTTTTAGATTAAACTGTTGTAAGATATGTATTTTTGCCATTTTATTACTCATAGTTTTAATCTTTTTCTTAAATAAGTCCCTTTAACATTTCATATAATAATAGTTCAGTAATGATGAACTCTTTTGGGTATTTCTTATCTGGGAAGCTCATTATCTGCTCTTCAATTCTAAACAATAGCTTTGCTGAGTAGAGCAATCTTGGCCGTAGGTTCCTGCTTTCCATGACTTTGAATATTTCTTGCCAATGCCTTCTAAACTGCCAAATTTCTTTTGAGAAATTAGCTAACAGTCTTATGGGAACTTCCCTGTAGGTAATTAATTTCTTTTCTCTTGCTGCTTTTAAGATTCTCTTTCTCTTTAACCATTGACATTTTACTTACAATGTGTTTTGGAGTAGGCTTCTTTGCATCCATCTTGTTTGGGACACTGTGCTTCCTGAACTTACTTGCATGTCTATTTTACTCACCAAATTCATTAATTTTTCAAATGCATTTCCAATTTCTTGCTCTTTCTCTTCTCCTTCTGGTACCCCCATGATGTGAATGTTGGACCTCTTGAAGTTGTCTCAGAGGGCTGCTTTTACTATCCTCGTTTTTTGCACTCTTTTTTCTTCTTGTTGCTCTTCATGGTTGTTTTTTGCTTTCTTATGTTCTAAATCATTGATTTGATTCTAGTGTATCCCTGTAAATTGTTATTTCAATTAGTGTACCCATCATTTCTGACTGGATCTTTTTAATGCTTTTGAGATACTAAGTTCCTTGAGCATCCTTATAACCAGTGTCTTGATATCTACATCTGTTATATTGCTTACCTTCATTTTGTTTAGCTTTTTTTTTCTGGATTTTTGCCATGTTCTTTAATTTGGGCCATGTTCCTTTGTCTCCTCATTTTGGCAGCCTCCCTGTCTTATTTCTATGTGTAATGTAAAGCTACTTAGACCTATGCCTTGATAGTGTGATCTAAGATAGAAGGTGTTCTATAGGGTCCAGTGGCACTAGCTCCTCTAACTCCCATGCTGGGTACTAGAGGTGCATCCTTCATGTGGGCTGAGTACACCCTCCTTTTATAGTTGAGCCTTGGTGACTATTGGCAGGTCAGTGGGAGGTATGCACCCAGGCCAATCAGCTTTAAGGATTGGCTGTGACCATTTACCACCAACCTCCACCCTCCATGGAGGATTAGCTGTGCAGGGGCAGGGTAGTAGTACTCCAACAAGGTCTGTAGCTGTCAACTGGGTATGTAGGCTCCAAGTTTTTCCAGGGGATGCAGGCCAAGGTCAGATCCCAGCTGTATTTTGGTTAGGGCCACCCTGTCTGACTTATAAAGCAATCTAAGATGGTTGCTACTTGTACTGGGATCAGGAGAAACTAAGCTGTGCATCTAGGCTGGCTGTTGCTTGTGCAGGCTTAGGGCTCACTGAGTCCAGCTATTGCTTGTTTGAGAGGATTTAGGAAGTTGTGAAACATGAACCAAGAAAAAGGACAGTAGGTCATGTGGAAAATCAGCTTGGGTGGGCCTAAAATTGGGTGGGGATGTCCATGGTGGGTCAAACAGTGTTAGCCAGGTTGATGCAGTCTCAGATATGACACCATCCTGCTAGCTTCTTGGGGGAAGGACCAAAAAATGGAGACAGTGGCCTCTGCTCACCTTGATGCCATTCACCTCAGCCTCTACCTGCATGACACTGATGCTCTCCAAGCTGCTACCCTGGTGCTGGAGCTCAGGAGAATTGAGTCTGAGTAGGTCACTTCTGTAGGTGGGTTTTTAAAGAGAAATTGCTTAAGGCTCCAGCAGTTTTTTTGCACCAACTTAATCCCTGCTGTTTTTTGCATCCAGTAGTTGTGAGGACTTATCTTCCTGGCACTGGAACCCTGGGGTGGGGAGCCTGTTGTGGGGCTGGGACTTCTTGCTCCTGAGATAGCCCTACCAAATTTTTATCCACCACACGTGGTTGAGGGACCAACCCATTCCACATCTGTGTCCCTCCTACCAGTCCGATGGATATGGTTTCTTTAATTCCATAGTTGTCAAACTTCATTTCAACTTGATTTCTGATGGTTGTTTTATATTATAGTTGTAATTTTTATGTAGTTGTGCAAAGTGGTGAGCCATGTCTGTCTATATCACCATCTTGACAGGAAGTTTATTCATTTTCAATTAATGTCTCAACTTGATTGCCATCAACTTTAGCTGGTCTACTCAAACATGGAGCATCATTCAGCAAGAAATCCCCATCACTAAACTTGGCAAACCACTTTTGACAAATTTGCTGAGTTACACCAATTTCCCCATACAATGTACAAATCTTTGTGTTTCACTTGCATTTTTAAAATTCAAACTTTTTTTTTATTCATTATTTTTAGAGAGAAGGGCAGGAAAGGAGGAAGAAAGGGAAAGAAACATCAATGTATGATTACCTTTCACCTGCCTCCAGCTAAGGACCTGGCTGGAAACCTGGCTTGCAACCTGGTTATGTGCCCTGACTGGGGAATTAAACCAGTGACCTTGGGTTCGCAGGCCAGTACCTATCCACTGAGCCACCAGCCAGGGCCTTCAGTTGCATTTTACCTGTCTTGAAATAACAAAGCATAGTATACCAAAAATGTTGCATTTTCTTCCATTTTTAGTATTAAAATAGCTGCACTAAAGTTCACCAGTTTTGATGTCTTTCAAAATGCATGCTGACATGACAGCTGTCACAATACAATTTAATAAAATTCTTTTGAATGAAGTTAAAGACAACTAAACACCATTAGAACCATCTTACAGAAGAAAACAAACAAACTTTTTGGCCAACCCAGTTGTATGTTTAGCAGCATCCCTGGCATATGCTCACCAGATGCCAGAAGTACCCCCTTCCCAGGCTGTCAAAACCAAAAATATGTCCTGACATAGCTACATATCCCTTGGGGGACAAAGGCATCTCAAGTGTGAGAGAGCCACTGATCTAATTACATTGGTAGGTAGAAGGCTTTGGGAATTATTACAAAAGGAAGTACATGATGAGGGCTCTAAGGAAGATTAATCTATCAATATAGCAAGATGAATTTTTTATTTAAACTTTATCACCTACCTATTTATATGATTTTATAGTGTTTTAAATTAATGGTTTAAAAGGAATTTAGTGATGAAAAATGCTTTTAAGAAGTCATTATAATTTGTTTCATTCAAAAAATATTTATTGACCAACCAATATGCTTCAGATATCAAGAAAAGAAAGGTGATTGGTGATGTGGTTCCTGCAAATACAGAGCTTACAGTCTACAGGGCAGATAATGAAACAGCAGTCCTTATGAGTTCACAGAATCCAATTTACATGGAGTGATTCTTTGCCCAAATAGCTGGGACCCACTACCAGAGCTGCTGACTCAGAAGGTCTGAGGTGGGGTCAGAAAATCTGCATTCTGACAATTCCCAGAACTTTACTGCCCTACAAACCACACCTTGAGAATGATGAAATAGAGTGAGTGTGCTAGGATGAGGCCATGGGCAGTTAAAATGGGAAGTCACCTGTAAGACATCCTGTAGAATGTGTGGCATTACCCTAGATGAATGGGGGCAGAGAGGCCTTAAGGCCAAGGGAGGATGATTCCCAACACAAGCCTGAAAGTGAGAACCAACAAGGCACATAAAAAGTTAAATTTTTGAACAGAAAGCTATTATTAAAACTTGAGACATTGTGTCAGTGTTACTCATAGCATGGCCTTTCAGCTTTGCAGATATATTTAGGAGGAAACTTTTGTCCTAATATTGATCACACTAAATTTATTTGCATGACTTTCCAATTAGGTTGACATGGTGGTTAGGTCAATCTTATAATTGCATGCCAGTCCCCAGTCCGATGCCTGGCCAATATTTCCTCTTGACTGACTAATACTACAGACATGTTCATCATATTTTTTATTTACATATTTGTATTCTAGTCTTATAGCAAATATTTTTATTATAAGGTTACAACTTTTAAAATACATACTCAGACAATAGAGTTCTGCAAAATCTATTAATATCTCTTTCCATTGTTTTCACTTTTCCATTGTTGTGGGAAGCTGTCCATAGGGTTTTGTAAACTGAAAAGGATGCTAAAAGATAATAGATATATTGACATAAATATCAGATATAGATATGGTAGTCTTCAGAATTTATTTTAGTGAGCATCATCTCTCATATCTTCTATATGAAAGCCGACAAACAGCCTAATAATGTTCAATAATTTAGCTCAGAGCACACAATTATGTATAGGAACCCTTGGGATATGAATCCAGGTCTTAAGCCAAATAAAGTATTCTTATCTCTCTTTGTCAATTTGGTCAGTCATATTGCTACCAAATAAAAAGTTGGGGTCCCATACCCACCACTCTCTAGGCAAAATTCCAGAGGCAAAAGTTTGGTGAAAAAGGAAAAAAGTCTTGACCTGGCTAATGGTTCAGTGAATAGGTGCTGGCCTGCAAACCCAAAGGTCGCTGGTTCGATTTCCAGCCGGGGCACCTAACCAGATTGCAAGCCAGGTCTCCAGCCAGCCCCATAGCTGGAGGCAGGTGAAACACAACCATACATTGATGTTTCTCTCCCTTTCTTCCTCCCTCCATGCCCTTCTCTCTCTAAAAACAATAAATGAAATATTTAACATTTCATACATTAATGGTTTTCCATATATTAATGGTTTGGTGATGATGAACTCCGTTAGTTTTTTCTTGTTTAACGAATTATTCTTCAACAAGTGGTGTTGGGAGAACTGGACAGCAACATGCAAAAAGATAAAACTAGACCACCAACTTACACCATACACCAAAATAAACTCAAGATGGATAAAGGACTTAAACATAAGCAGTGCCACCATAAAGGTCCTGGAGAAAAATATAGGCAGTAAACTTTGGATATCCTACACAGAAATATGTTTACTGATACTTCACCAAGGGCAAAGGAAATAAAAGAACAAATCAACAAATGGGACTATATGAAATTGAAAAGTTTCTGTTCAGCTAAAGAAAATATCAGCAAAATTCAAAGGGAACCAACTGTATGGGAAAACATAATTGCCAATGATACCTCAGACAAGGGTCTGATCTCCAAAACATATAAAGAACTAATGCGACTCAACACCAGGGAGACAGACAGCCCAATTAAAAAATGGGCAAAGGACCTGAACAGACAACTCACTGAGGAAGATATACAAAGGGCCCAGAGGCATA